>JBCFYV010005022.1:0-18440 GCA_039000515.1 Timema cristinae
TCATTTAAAGTTATTTGATTAATTTTACCCTATGCTGCCCTCTGTTATTTTATTTATGAGCTATACTAAGCATCAACCAACCTTTGTCGCTTGTTATGCTATCTAGAAGCCTTCTGAAAAACTAACCGCTATATAGTGCACGTAAAAATTAAAACTTAAGGTGGGATGGAAGGGCTGAATAAAGCGCAAAAATATTGCCTATTTCTGGCACAGTTTCCGGGATTATGAAACATCGCAGAAGTGTGGGGTATTTTTTATCTTGTAAATCAAATAAAGTTCTATGTTTGTATTGGAAGATATTTGAATATATCTTAGTAATTAATTTAGTAAATTGATTCAAAGTTGGCACTTTTTCCCTTGTGAGTAGGATCAAATTTCTTCCTATACAAACACAGAGCTTAAGCTAAAATAAAGGTACGTATTTTTTTCCAATTGATAAACATTATGGAATTATCATAATTAATGATAGAAAATTGTATAAAATAGTTCAGTGATGTCCTGCTAGGATCTCTACGATCGAATACTTACCCCCACCATATACACCTTTCACCTCACCCCTCAGATTTTGTCAAGAGCTCTCTTTCTTTGACCTTGACAGGTACTATTCACGATGCAGGTAGAAACAGATTAACACCCCCTCTTCCTTCTCCCTCCACCCCTCAGGCCATCTTAATATATCTCGGCCTGGGCACACTTGAAACAAAATAATATTGGTATTTTCTTACACATCTCGCCTTGTTTGTTTTGAATGGATGCTTTCAACTCTGAATAAGAGTACATGGCATCAAGTTTAAAATTAAATGTAGAGTAAACAATCATTTACACGCACTTTCAAATAATGTTAGTCGTAGTGATTTTATTTAAACTTTCAAATATTTAATTAGTATAATTATATCGTCGCATAGACTGTTGTAATAAAATTGTTTATATTTAAAAATATATAACACTAGTGTTGAATATGAAAAAATACTAATTATTTTCAACGCAATAAAAACTATTATAGGTCTACTAAAATAAAAAAGTTATTTTTCATTTATGTATGTGCTTTTTTATAAATCATAACAAGTTGTGAAATATTTATTTGACAAAAAATTGTTATAATCCATTACAACCATGACTGAAGAAAATTCAACTTCAATCCAGAAAGATACTTTATCAGCTAAACAAAGCAAACATTCGTCTCGCTTCACTGTTAAAAAATCAAAACGTTTAAAACTATCAGGAAAACCGAAGAAAAGACGATTACCGGACCAAATTGGAGAGTACTGGAGAAATAAACAGAAGCAATGATTTTATGTTATTGTTGGAAAATGTGTCATATAATCTAGAATGAATTTGATGACTTAACTTTTTACTTCATCGAACCCGCCTCTGTGGCTGAGTGGTCAAACGCGTCAGTCTCGTGTTGGACTTGGCTGCCGAGGACGGGGAGAGCGAGGTTCGAATCTCACTCGGGTGAACTGAGGGTGATTTTTCCTAAATGGTTTTCCACTCTCCCTCCACGAAAATGCGGGTTCACTTCCTATAATATCATCCTACCACATCCTTAACCCACTAGAGTAATTATTACTTAAGCGTATAGCCCGAACGTGTATTAAGACGTGGTGCTAAAAAAAATACTTCATCGAGATCACTCGGAGAAAAAGTACCTATTGTTATAGTAAAAAAAATATCGAACTTGAAATTTTGATGAAGGTCGACGTTTCATGACCCTTCGAATCCGAAAAAGTGTTTTTTGCAATGCCGTCTGTCTGTTACTGGGGCTAGAGCCGAAACCTTTTTACCGATAGGACTGAAACTTCGTATATAAGATTTTCATAAGGTTTTACAGAGGGGTTTTTGTAATGACTTTTATCTACCTCTAAAATTAAGGGTAGTTTACTGAAGGAATAAACAACAAAAAGTAGATTTTCTCTAAATTGGCTCTAACGATTTTCATAAAAAAAATTGTCTTCCTCGGTGGTCTAGTAGTTAGCATGCTCGCTTCTGGACCCAAGGTTCGCGGGTTCAATTCCGTCCGAGGGTGATGGATTGTTAGGGTGGTAAAATCCGTAGCATGCCTTCCTTCGGAAGGTAAGTAAAGCCGTGGGTCCCTTGTCGTTGTTTCCGACACTTTAAAGAACCCAACACCCTGATAGAGAGGGTCACTTGGCTAAATTCTATCGGCCTTTTCACGCTTACGTAGAAATGACATTATTTGACCTGTATTTTTGTCGATACGTCGGTAATAATTCAATAATAATAATATTACATTAACAGTTTAAAAATACAATATACATACATTCGTAAATGGAAACTGAACCTGTGACTTGTGATACCGTAACATGTTTTTAGATATGGTTAAAATCATTGTAGCCTACATGAAGTTTGGAAGTGGGTACAGTGATTGAAATTATTATTGTATGTAGGTAAACATTAAGTATTGTATAAGAAAGAGGTGATATTATCATATGCCCCAACCCCCACCAACTGCAAATACTGGCTGTGAAGAAGAATGTGTAAACACAGACCTGTTAACCAGTGGCGTACACAGTGGCAGAGGGAAGGCCGAGGATCCGATTTTGGTTCAAATTAGTTTAACATTTGCATTCTTTGAAATCAACATTAATCCCGGGGAGTCACCAATTTTTAGGTGGCATCGCTGATTCTCTATCTTTCTTATCTCTTACTTCGAATACAAATTTCCAAATATTACAGTAATTGAAATGTATAATTGTGCAATTATGAACATTATTATGTAAAAAGCTTCCCCATTCTAAAACTATTGGTTCTTCTATGTCCCCTCCCATCCCTCATTATTTATTTGTTGGGGCGTCATTTTAAAATTAAATGCTTTTGGACTATAATTAATTTGGTTTCTGTTCTGTTTTGAGAACCATTTTGAAATTTTCAATTTCTCTAATTTTTTGATTATATGGATGGGTTATTCTACATAGAAATACTTGACAAATTTTAATCTATTATAACTTTTCATATTTTGGTTTCTGTTTTTTAGCAATTCCTCATATCCCTCCGATTTACTCAAGTCCCATTTTGAAATTTACCATTTTTATACTTTTCTGAAGTGACCTGGTGGTCTAGGGTTAAGACATTGGACCTCAGTGCTGGGGGTTCGGGGCTCAATTACCGCCCCCAGCACAAAGTTATATAATTGCCAAACTCTTACTTCACCTCTGACAAAATGTGTATTATTCACAATTAGTGTATGTGAGGAATGCCAGGCCTCCCCCGTTGTTCGGATTCCACGTTAAACTGTAGGTCCTCCATTTCATCTCATAATCACCCTATCATTACACATTAGCGTAAGTGCGTATAGCCCGAACGGGTAGTAAGACGCGGTGCTAATAATAAATAATAATAGTATACTTTTCTGTTATATGGGGTGACCCCTCAACCTGCTTTCCAAAATCCAGATTTCCAGCTTTTCAGCTCATCGATATAGAACATGTGATTTCCGGGCCCTTTTATGCCCCTTTAGAGGAAGTAATTTGAAAGAAACTTTAAAAACTTCTAATCCAATTCTAAAAAGGAAACTCCCTTGTAAATTTCAAGGCTCTATGTCCACTGGCTCAAAAGATACAGCAGTGAATTTTGAAAACATTAGACCCCTTTACGCTTTTCATCACCTTGGATTTCGAATGTTTTTTTAAAAAAACGTCTTAACCCATGTCTAAGGCTTTAAACGAACCTTCATGCATAATTCCATGTCCAGGGATTGTGGAGATATATGGTGCTGAGTGAGTGGGTGGGTTTTTCCTATAGAGAGATAGTTGTTATGATAATAGTTTTTGTATATTTGCTATGGGCACCCTGGAATTAGTCGGAACTTTTTCTCTTAATTCGATTTCAGGGTGCCCATATCAAATATCCAAAAACTATTATTATAACTATGTAGAAAATGAAACATGTACTGGAGCAATATATTATTTATTTAAAATAAAAATATAATTGATGCAAAAACTAAAAAAATACTGGCCGTGGTCCTTTTTATACCACCTTTTAAGAGGTCGAAGCCCCTTCGAAATTATTTTTATGTTCTCCTCTCCTACCCCCAACCCCTCTTCCTCGTTCCACCGAACAATCAGTCCCCACTTCACACAGAAATATTTTATTGTGATATAAAAATGATAGAATTAAATCGGTTTTCCGGAAACTTACTAAAAAAAATGTTCTTCTGGAACCCTACAGTAGAACACAATGCTGAGACAAAATCTTACTAAGTGAAAGTGGGCATTTTTCAAAAGAGAAATATAGTAATTTTTGTGTGCATGAATATTCCAACTTTAGTGCCTTCAATCAAATAAAGGGTACGGGGCACCGCACAGACTTTCTCGCTTTTTTTTTTACCTACAAAATTATGCAATCTGCTAGTAACTCGGAAACTGGGAGCTAATCTTCGTTAGCTTGCAAAGTATAGGGCATAAGATAGATCCATAGCATAGTCCATCAAGGTAAGACTCTCCTTTCAGAATAAACGGAGTGTGCCTTCAATATTCAAATGTAGCAACGTTAAATTTCTCCAAAGAGCATACATTAAATAATGGTAACTGTTACAAAAATATGTTTATTCTGTACCTAAGTCATCCTGAACAAATCGAAAAGCTTTTATTTTAAAAACATATTTGCCTATAACTGGAAAAATAAAAGTTTTATAAAATATTATTTCAAATAAAAGTATTTTTATCTTTAGTAGTACTACAACTTTACAATGATATGTTATTTCGTATCTCAAATATTACAGGATATATAATCAAAACTGGAGATATCGTCATCATTAAAGTACCTCTTAAGTTATATGGCCGGAAAAGCAAAATTTGCCATTTTGTAGGGAATATTAATCTGTGGTTGTATATGAATTTTAATTAAAATCGTTATAGCCGTTTATGAGAAAATGAACCTTTTCACATTCCACCCTTATTTTTAAGGGTATATTGGTAGTTCAATTATAAGATAAGACAAACAAATTAGGGAGACCCGGAATGCCCTATCCTACCCATGATAAATTGTCATACTTTAACGAACATTTTCGCAGGCCCAATTCGAAATAAAGAATGGTTTTTTTTGTGAATGCTTATTGATAAATTATACATACGTTAATGAGAGGATATTTTTCTATTTTTTTATAGAAGTTGTTATTTTTTCCCCTTTGCATGTAAAAATTTTTTTTCTTCGAATTTTTTTTCTTAATGTTTTTAAATAGCTCTCGTTAAAGTAGGAGTATAGTTATGAGAATATATTTAGAATAAATCATTACATCCAATTAGGACAGTATTATCAATATTTAAATAATAATAATAATTTTTAAAGTTGACAAAAAATCGGTTCTATGATCCAAATAGCCAAATAACCCTTACCACATAATTAAACTACACTAAAACGAAATATTCCCCGAAAAAATATTACGTTGTTTTATTTATCAGGCCAAACGACCTCCAGATGACCATTTAAAACTAAATCGCGTAAGCCTTTTAAGAATATTTATAATTTTAAAAAATCACTCATAATTAAACTACCCTTAAACAAAATTTTCTCTGAAAAATATTATTTAGTTTTCTATATCATGTCAAACGACACCCAGTTACACATTTTTAACCACATTTCTTGCCCCAAAATCAATAAATTTCACCCGGCCCCAACCACTTATCAGTAAACCACACCTAAAATAATTTTCCCCTTAAATAATATTGAGTGGTTTTATTTATCATGTCATACTAACCCCAGATACAGATTTTGAACGAAATTGCTAAAGACATTTTCAAAATAACTCAAATTTTCAAATATCACTCATTAGTAAACTACCTTAAAACTAAATCTAACTTGAAAAAATATTACGTATTTTTATTTATAATGTCTAAGGAACCACAGATACTAATTTTGAACCAAATCTCTCTTACCATTTTAAACATATTTCATATTTTCGAAAAATCACTCATCAGTAAACTACCTTTAAACGGATTTTTACGCAAAAACGAAATAAATATATAAATTTATCTAAACTCATACCGCTCAGATATCAGTTTTAGACAAAATCGTTAGAGCCGTTTTCAAAATAATTTGAAATTTCTAAAATTGGCCATCAGTAAACCACCCTTTAACGAATTTTTGCCCAAAAACCACGTATGCATTGTTGTTTATAAGGTCAAATACTCCCTAGATATCCAGTTTAATCAAAATCGCCAGAGCCGTTTTCAAAATATTTGGAAATTAAGGAAATACTCATCAGTAAACTACCGTGAATTTGGGGGCTAGGGCCAAAATGAAAAAAATTTCCGACCTAATTTAGATATTAAATCAAAATATCAAGTTTGAACAAAATCCATCGAGCCATTTCTGAGTTTGGAGCCTGGAGATAGACAGATAGAACTGTAAAAACTTTTAAGTTTCGGCATTACAAAGATTTTTTTTTTTTCAAAATCTCGATTTCGAATTTCTTCACGATTACAATACTTTCTCTTTTGATGAGAAAGTAAAAATTAATGAAATGTTATAACACCCTGCCATGGAAAATTATTGAAAAAAAAGTAACATCTCTTTTAAGTTAAAACCTTTGTTATAGATTATTTTTACATCTCAGAAACTATTAGTTTTATAAAAATATTTTTCAAATAAAATATTTTTATTTTTAAAAGCCTTACAATTTTGCAACTATAAGTTATTTTGTATCTCAAATAGTTATGGAGAAATCATCAAATTTGATTAAGTAGAGTACTCTTAAATTCATTTTCGCACTAAAATGAGAATGGCCATTCTGTTTGTATTATTATACAAAACATATATATGAATTTTGATCAAAATCGTTGAATCACATTTTGAGTAAATCGATTTTTTCTCTTTTTTCCCTTCAGTAAACTACCCCTCATTTTAGGGTTGGGTAGCATTGGCGTACTAAGCTGAAGGTCCCGGGTTCGATTCCCGTATCCAGGTGTCATTTTTCAATTTTCAGAATATAATAATAGTTATTATTAAATATTACTATTTTCATTTTTTTTTTAATGTATTAGACTTATAATTGGAGGAGCTTTATGAGACTAAATCGCACCCCTTCCCCCCCTCCTTCTCAACCCCAAACACCTGCATCTGAATCAGCTCTTGCCATTATTATATTTTCATTCAAAAGCCTCCATGTCAGAAAAACAAATACCTGCAAAGTTGAACTGGGGGTAAACCCTTTTATTTGTAAACAAGTGGTGTGTTCTCACTCCTGGGTGATTCCAGGAAACTTAGGTTGGTAAATGACATGACAATAAGAGGAGGGGGTGAAGAAAGGTTTGGCGTTGAGGAGTGGGGGAAGCCAAGCTATAGTACGATTTTGGTAGGAAGAACAGTACAAGTTAGTTACTAAAGTTACTAAAACAATTTTTATATATTCATACATCTAGTTATTTAATCTATAACTGTCACTTTTGATAGATATTATCAATGCCTGTAAGATAACACAAATAATATAAGAAAATGTTATCAATGTTGGTCGCAAAGAAATAAGTTTGAATTTTTTCTACTGTTCTTCCAACCAAAATCAGGGTATAGCTGCATGGTAAGAAGGGAGATTGTTTCTTCCCCTTCATCAAAAGCAGAGCGCTCCAAGGCTGACCCTTCCATCCCACCTTAAGGTCGTATACTTAGAGATACAATTCAGGATTTTCAGTCGGGGCTGTTTATGTGTAAGGTGTCGGAAGAGTGTCTCTTCCGAGGAGATATAATTCCGATTTTTAAAAGAGATATAATTCAGGATTTTCATTTGAGCTGTTTGTGGCAAAAGTATCGGAAGAGAGTCTCTTCCGAGGAGGTACAATTCAGGATTTCGGAGATATAATTCCGATTTTTAAAAGAGATATAATTCACGATTTTCATTTGAGCTGTTTGTGTCATAAGTATCGGAAGAGAGTCTCTTCCGAGGAGGTACAATTCAGGATTTCGGAGATATAATTCCGCTTTTTAAAAGATATATAATTCAGAATTTTCATTTGAGCTGTTTGTGGCAAAACTATCGGAAGAGAGTCTCTTCCGAGGAGGTACAATTCAGTCGCCTCAGCAAATACGCCTTCCTCTGAAGTTTAAAAAAGCAGCCTGGCCTTATTTAAAACGAATCCAAATATATTCGGTCCTTCCCAAAAATCTTTATAAACTTCTTTATGTTAAATATGTTATCATCACTAAGACTCACTGCGTTTCTCTCATACATGTAGAGTGCGTTGTCGGCGATTCCCTGCACATCCTTAGGAGCCGGTAACGTGTCTAGAGAATAAGCCACTCTAAGAAACTCGACAGGGAATCCAACCATCTGAGTCATATTGTTGCGAGTCAAATTGTCTTTCATTTGGGTGACTAGTTTTGCGTTGTACCCTATTTCAGACCCTAGTCTTTGACCTTTATGTAACATTCCAATGGAGATTGTGGCCTTGGGGAAATTATGTGTGCACACAGAGAGGAACTTGTCTATATTTTTATCCTCCATGTCGTCTGTATCTGCATTCAACCACAACGAGAACTTTATCTGAAAACATAATAAAAACATTAATCTTTTAAATAGGTTTGAAGTTTTATTTTTATTTTATTAATGTGTATTTTCTTGCAACTTATTATTTATAATATATTACATACATATAATTTAATATTAGAAAGCAAGTTTTTTTTGTTTTTGTTTTTTACTCTCTATTCTTGCAGGAGACTCATCATTGGTCAAGTCACACATTGGCCTTATGCTCGCAATATAATGGATTTCTGAGAATGAGAGTGAGTTTTGAATCTCAAACAGGTGCACTAGAGTTGGTTTTTCATTATGAGATTACTAAATTAAAAATAAAATTCATACCAAACAAATTTGTTGCTTCATAATGCAAGCTATACATATTCTATGTTCTATGATTAAAATAAACAAAGCTAAGATACAAATTTGTATTAAATAATAACTATTAATTGAAATATATATATGTATATATGTATGTATATATATGTACATATATATATATGTTTAATTTTATTTATGCCTTTGCGTACCCCTTTGTTTTAATTTATGTTTGCTAGAACTTCTTGAACATGTAATGTCAATCAAAAAGCTTATTCTTGATCAATTATTATTTAAATATGATTATATGTATGTATTTAATTACGATTATATATATAATATATATTACATACAGTCAACTCTCGATTCTACGACCTTTCACGGTTCCCTGGAAAAGGGTCATTATTTCGAAGGTGTCATTATTAGAATTTTAACAGATTTTGTTCCACCCCTGACCTTCATACGAAAAAATTGCAAATTTTATACAACAAATAGCGTGGGTCATCAAAAATCGTTCACAAAATCAAACTAAAATAGTAACCAAATCGAGAACCGAAATAACAATGGCAAAAGAAAGCCTGGCGCGTGATGTAGCGGCAGTCACGCGCGGGGAAACATTGTCTTGCTTGTGGGAGGGGGTGGACTGAGTCAAGTGCTATTGGCTGGCATTGATGAGGTGGTGTCCATTTTTATACCTGACCCACCCCAGTTACTTGTAATACAGCGCTCACAAAGATAATTGCAACGCAGCGACCTAAATAAATGCAACAAACACATTTTACAGCCGATTTCCTTAAACTTTTCAACCTTTTTCCCCACATTTTTCTCGGTTCCCCAAAAAAAGGGTCGTTACTTTGAGAAGGACGCTATTCCCGGGTCATAGAATCGAGAGTTGACTGTATTTTCTCTTTTAAAATGTATGCAAGCTATTATATGTTTAATTTTATTTATGTCTTTGCGTACCCCTCTGTTTTAATTTATGTTTGCTAGAACTTCTTGAACATGTAGTTTTTAAAATGTCAATCAAAAAGCTTATTCTTGATCAATTATTATTTAAATATTATTATATGTATGTATTTAATTATGATTATAAGTATAATATATATTACATATCTTCTCTTTTAAAATGTATGCAAGCTAAATACATATATGTTTAATTTTATTTATGTCTTTGCGTACCCCTCTGTTTTAATTTATGTTTGCTAGAATTTCTTGAATATGTAGTTTTTAAAATGCCAATAAAAAATAGACAAGTTCCTCTCTCTGTGCACACATAATTCCCCCAAGGCCACAATCTCCATTGGAATGTTACATAAAGGTCAAACATTAGGGTCTGAAACAGGGTACAACGCAAAACTTGTCACACAAATGAAAGACACTTTAACTCGCAACAATGTGACTCAGACAATTGCATTTCCTGTCGAAGCTCATATAGCGAGTTATTCTCTAAACACGTTACTGGCTCTTAAGGATGTGCATGGAATCACTGACAGCATACTCTACATGTATAATAGAGACTCCATGGAGTATAGTGATGATAATATATATAACTTAAAGAAGTTGATAGAGAATTTTGGGAAGGACCGAGTGTATTTGGATTCGTTTTACAATTTGACTTGGCTGCTTTTTACGAAGAACTAGATCCAGTCAGTCTCCATACAAATCACCTTAACCGCAGAGCTGTGTCAGCTTACGCAAAGTGTTATAGAAATTGATATAGTTTTACAAGTTCACATTAAACTAAAAATTTAAGGTTGTTTATAGAATATATTATGGTTGCTATAAATTAAATGCACAAGAATTTAAACTAGATTTTAGAATAAGAAACCATTATTTAATGGTTTAAGCACTTCACTCTTCTCACTTAAGAGAGAGTTAAAAATACTTAAATTCCAGATTTTGTGTTAAAAAGAAATATACTATTATTAATTTATTGTTTACTGATTGTAATCATAAATATTATCTTTTTATCCTTCCATTATGCTGTATTAAATATTGGGAGTAAATACCCTTCTAAAAGTATTATTAATTGTTTATATTTTTGTTTCTCGTCACTGCCTAGGCTAGTAGCCAAATGGAATCTTATAAAATTAATTGCACATACATCTTTAATTATATTACAAAAATCATAAACTTAGAAATGTTGATTGGAAGGAACAAAGTATGAGAATAAATTACAAGTTTGACCCATATGTTTATTAATATTCAAACAATTCAATAGGAAGTAAATATAATTATAGATAGATATTATTCAAACCATCCAGTGTTTAAATATAAAGAATATAAACAATTACAATAGTATTATCCTAAGAATAGTTGTTTTCTTTGGTTCTCTGGTTCATATTAAGTGAGAAAAGTGAAGTGCTTAAACCATTAAATAATGATTTCTTATTTTAAAATCTAGTTTAAATTCTTGTGCATTTAAATTATATCAACCATAATATATTCTATAAACAACCTTAAATTTTTAGTTTAATGTGAACTTGTAAAATTATATCATTTTCTATAACACTTTGCGTAAGCTGACACAGCTCTGCGGTTAAGGTGATTTGTATGGAGACTGACTGGATCTAGTTCTTTGTAAAAAGCAGCCAAGCCAAATTGTAAAACGAATCCAAATACACTCGGTCCTTCCCAAAAATCTCTATCAACTTCTTTAAGTTATATATATTATCATCACTATACTCCATGGAGTCTCTATTATACATGTAGAGTGCACTGTCAGTGATTCCATGCACATCCTTAAGAGCCGCTAACGTGTCTAGAAAATAAGCCGCTTCATTTGTTTGGACAGGAAATGCAACTGTCTGAGTCACATTGTTGCGAGTTAAAGTGTCTTTCATTTGTGTGACAAGTTTTGCGTTGTACCCTGCTTCAGACCCTAATGTTTGACCTTTATGTAACATTCCAATGGAGATTGTGGCCTTGGGGGAATTATGTGTGCACAGAGAGAGAGGAACTTGTCTATATCTTTATCCTCCATGTCGTCCGTAATTGCATTGAGCCACAACGGGATCCTTATCTGAAAACATGATTAAAACATTAATCTTTTAAGTTTGTTTATAAGATTGTGTTTTATTTTATTAATGTGTTTATTTGTTTGCAACATATTATTTATAATATCTTAAATACATATAATTTAATCTTCGATAGCAAGTGTGTTTATTTTTCTCTTTATATTCTTGCAGGAGACTCATCATTGGCCAAGTCACACATTGGTTTTAAGCTCACAATATAATGGATTCTTGAGAATGAGATTGAGGTATCAATCTCGAACCAGGTGCACTATAGGTGGCTTTTCAATATGAGATTACTAAATTAAAAAAATTAATGGTTTAGAGCTAACAAATAAAAGTACCAACTACTTAACTATCCATAGATGTGGTCTTCCAACATTTTTATTTGCATTCTCCCCCCCCCCCTGCCCCCCAAATGTGTTGCTGCACAATGCAATCCATACATATTCTATATTCTATGTCTAAAATAAATAAAGCTACATCCAAAGTTGTATTGAATACTAACTTTTATTTGAAAAATATATATGTATATAATCGTTTAGTTTTATTTATGTTTTTGGATATACCTATATTTTAATTTATATTTGCTAGAACTACTAGAATATGTAGTTTTTAAAATGTCAATCAAAAGACTTTCTTGATTAATAATTTTTCAAATATGATTATATGTGTGAATTTAATTATGATTAAATTTATATAATATATATTAAAAATATATATATTACCTATTTTCTCTTTTAAAAGTATGTAAGCTATATATATTATTCTTTTGTAAAATGTAAAACCTAGTTTAGTTTATTCAATTTCGATAGTAAATAATGTGATTTCAGTAAAACCATATAAATTAATTTTTAAGGGCATTAGACAGAAGTGTACAATTCTTCCTTTTTAAATTTGAAGTCGTAGTTACGCCCGAAACTTGCGAAGCAAACTCAAAGTTAGTTTTTATTAACTAATATTACTTTTTAAATTATTCACTTAGTGGATCTATGTGCAATCAAATGTTTAGAAAATTATCAAAATGTATAGTTTGTGTGTCTGTCTGTCATGACTCATGAGCGCTGAGTGATATATATTAGTTTTAAAAATTGATAGTTACTGTGCTGGTGCACATTTAATAAACTCGAAACCAGAAATTTAAAATTTGGATTTGATTTTTAAAATAAATTAAAAGACCCGATAAAAAGACAAACTTTTTTTGTTGTTTGAAGAAAATAAAAGCGTTGCCAGTCGTAGCCACGTGATATACTGCATGATTACTCCAGGAAATACTGGGTATTTCTGCTATTGTTGAATATTTGAGAACATCGAGAAATAAATATTAAAAAATTGTATTATTAATTTTATCTCGAGGAAGATAGCTCAGAAAAGCTTAGTAATTTTCTTTTGAACAAATGTGTTATCTATCTCGCATATTCTGAAAATTGAAAAATGACACCTGGACACGGGAATCGAACCCGGGACCTTCGGCTTGGTCCCGGGTTCGATTCCCGTGTCCAGGTGTCATTTTTCAATTTTCAGAATATGATATCGGAGAGGTGTTATCCTCACTAAAATGCATTAACAATAGTTACGGCTGTTGTTTCACTATCTCGCATATAATAAACCATCAATAAGCTGAATGGATATATGGAGGAATAATTATCTATCCCTTACAATTTAACAGAAATATCATGCTGATGTTTTTTAATTTAACGTTTGTCCCCACAAGATCTGAATTATTTTAATTGTCCTGGCGGTTAAATAAATAAAACATCTGCTAGCAAGATTTATATCTCTTTTTACAATAGAAAATGTAAATATTAAGATTCAAATTTGTGTATCTTGTATTTATAGTAGACTAATGTAAGTTTGACAATAAAGGGTCGAGAAAGTTATTTTATTGTATATTAACATTACTCAATACAAGTACCAATATCGGATGTGTACAGGACTGAACAAGAACCAGTATTACATGAGGACATAACTTTAATTTTCCAGTACTGAAATTCCTCGCCTCAAAATTCAATTTAAATTATTGTATTGACAATGAGGATTTATCAGTGCTATAATCTACTATCTAGAGGTATAATGGAACTTAATAATATCAAACTGAATACATATTTAGAATTAAGTTTATGAAATAGGTGAAAAAATCTCGTATTATTTTTTTCTGTTTTTACAGCAAAACTTTTTGGTATAAATAAATCAAATACTACTTCATTAAATACTGTTTAATTTTCTTCATGTAATGATATCAAATAGTTCTTGAATATCTGTAGAGGGTGTCCTGAATTTTAATGAAGATTTTTATTAATTTAAAATTAGTCATGTAATGCCGTTATGCTCATGCCAGATATTAAAAAATATTTGTATAACTAAGTGGAGAAAATTTATCTCTATGTTTGTACTGAAGCAATGCTTTAATTATTTAAATGTTTTGATATAAAAACTGCATAGACATCTGAATTTCTCGCATTGCCTAGATTACCATTTTTTTATCTCTCAATAAATCAATAATTTGTCATATTAGCATACATTATTTCAAAATAAATCCAATTAAACTTCAATGTGCTTTTAATCTAGAATTATCTAGTTCAAGTTATCATGCTAGTGGCTCATTTAAAATATTTCTTAGTAATTTAAATTCTCTAAACTAAAGGACAAACCCAATTTAAAATATCACAAACATATATACCATATTGAAATTACATCAGATTTTGCCAGATTATTAGAACCTACAGTTTTTAAAAACATTACAAATATCTCTTTTACACTAAACAGCTTTAAAACAATAAAATCATCAGCCAAATATACCAATAAATTAATCCGAAAGAGCTACTGGTAATTCAATTTACAATACATAATAATGCAGAATGTCTACATAGTATTAGAAAATAATTTCCTGATAATTCAAGGTTTTCCAGGCAATTTTGAAATTTTGTCAGGTTTAAAAATCCTATATTTCACCCACCATACAATTATGATTAAAATGTACATGCTATTTACATTTTGATAAGAATTCGAGGTCATCAAATATTGTGACTAATGGAGTGAAAAATCTATTTATTACATTTGAAAATATTTTAATTAAAGATTTCTTTCAAATACAGATATAAAGATTGAGATGGTAAAATGTTTGACATATGATATATAATTTTTTTTAAATAAGCCTACACATTAAATTCACAATTCCCTGATATTATATGCAAAGGGAAATTCCCTGAGAATTTTAGGTGTTTCCTGGCGAGTAGACACCCTGTAATATAAAGTGTATAAGGTGAATAGAAAAGATTTCAAAACAGTTTGGTGAAAGCTGCAGTGGAGGTATGTGGGAGGAAGTGGAAGGAGACACCCTGGTCGAAGTATGAGGTGAAAAAAGCAGTGTAGGAGGAGAATAAAGCATTAAGAAGAAGTTTAAGAATAGGAATTAGGAAACAGAGGCAGAATATATGAAGAAGAAGAAAAGAAAGAAATGAACTGGACTAGAATACAGGAAGGATAGAATGAATAAATGGAAAGAGTTGCTCTAACGTAGCCAAGTAAGAAACAGGAGGAGAGGAATATTCAAGAAGTTAGAAAGATAGATGAAGATGGAAGAACATTGAAGACAGGAAAAGAATAAAGGGAACTACGAAGGAGATATATTGAAAAATATTCAACCTATAGGAGAAAAGGGATGAGAGTGAAACAAAATAGTAGAAATAAATATCAGAAGAAGAGAAAGTGGTCCAACATGAAGAGAGGTGGAGGACGCATTAAAGAGGATGAAACAAAGAAAATCACTGAGGGTGGTCAAGCTAACGGTGGAAATGATAATAGCAGCAATTTTGGATGATATACAATGTTTGTACAGAGTGATGAGAGTGATTTGAAAGGAGAATAAGGTACCAGAGGACCGAAAAGGGGGAGCTATAAAACCTATTTTCAAGAAAGACAGGAATGGTTGTAAAAATTATAGGAGGATAACACTCATGCGTCATTGTACAAACATTTATAAGAATATGCTGGAAAAGAGAATATTAAATATAATTAAAGGAAGGTGGGGAGAGGGATAGAAAATATCTAGGTAACAAAAGTCTACACAAGACTTAATCTTTGCCATATTATAGCTGATGAAAAGAAGGTATTTCTATGGGAAATAACTTATATTGGTATGTATGGATGTGGAGAAGGCATATAATAGCGTGAATAGAAATAATGTTTGTAAAGAGACGTAGGAGACAGAAGGGGTAGGAGTAGTTGCGAAGATAGTGAAAAGTATGTATGAGGACAACAGGAGCTGTGTTAAGGTGGAGAGTTTAAGAACGGAATGGTTCCGAATAAGAAAATGGAGAAGAGCTGGAGAGTGACCTTTCATAATTACTCTCTGTAATGGTAATGGAAATGGTAATATTCATGAACAAAGTAGCAGGTAATCTCGGGGAGGAAAGCATGTAAAAGCCATGCTGTTTGTTGATAACTTGATGCTTAGGGTGGAGAAGTAAGCAGAAGTACAGGATAAGTTACAAGATTAAAATGAAGAATTGAAAGATTTTGGAATTAAATATAGTACCTATGGGAGATTGTGAAGTGAGAGTTATAATAAGGAAGAAGCAAAAAAGTTGGACTTATTAGAGCTGAGAAAGTTGCAGAACGTAAAATAACTCGGAAACGTGATTGAGGTAAAAGGTGGAAGTATAGAAGATGACAGCAGGAAGAGTTGAATCTATAGATGTGTAAGAGACCTGTAATGGAGAATCAAAATGCCTTTGATCTGTAAGAAAATGT
The DNA here is from genome assembly GCA_039000515.1 of Timema cristinae. Classification (NCBI taxonomy): domain Eukaryota; kingdom Metazoa; phylum Arthropoda; class Insecta; order Phasmatodea; family Timematidae; genus Timema; species Timema cristinae. The sequence continues at coordinate 16,552 of JBCFYV010005022.1, forward strand.
TGTACAGGACATATTTTTTAACCATTGTCACTTATGCAAAATAAACATAGAAATTGAGTGTAAGATATAATAGTAAAGTGGAGGCCATGGGAATAAAGTTTGTTAGAAACATGTTAACTGTCACAAGGAAAAACAAGATTAGGAATGAAGTCATCTGGGAAAGAGTAGGGGTATAGAGAGTAGGTGAGATAGTGGGGAAAGCAAGACTGAGATGGCATGAGCATGAAATGAAGATAAAAAAGAGAAGATGCCAAAGAAAATTTTGGAAAGGAAGTATAAAGGCAAAAGACCACAAGGGAAACCAAGAAATAAATATGAGTGTAACAGAAAGTGTTTGAAAGGGAGAAGAAGAATGGAAGAAATTAAAGGAGGAAGAATGATGGAGGCATACTACTAAATTGGCCTAGCCACAAGCTGCAAAAACTTTTTGATAATGAATAGCTGTTCTCTTTTTTATTGAATACTTTTATAGTATCAGAGTGGCATTGTGCGCCTCTATGAAGATCAGTTAAGTAAATTATTTACAAAAACTGTCCTAGATCTTTTTGTGTCTAAAATGGAAGCTAAAAGTTACACACATTTTATAAAAATTACCTAGTAAACTAAACTTTTTATATCCAGTAGACTACTACTGCTGAATCATATTTCGATTAACTTGTTTATTAAAATAATAAATGTAAAAAATATATTTCCTTGCGTGTAAACATACCTTCCACCTCATAACTTGTAGGACCTTGATTGATTCTATAAATACATTTATCTGATCAAAGTTTAGTTGAACACTGAAAGATTTGGTATCTGCAACCTTCTTCAATAATTGTTTTAGTCATCCCTTTGCCATTATTCTTATTGCTGTACATTTTAGGTACAAGTTTTTTTATTTTTGCCGAATCCTATGTGAACCACTTTGACGTCACCTCCAATCATCATCTTTTTATCTGAAACAATCAATTTTGATAAACTAAAGTATACAGGCATTCATTCTATCACAATCAATATTAACAATTAAGAAAGGTTATTTGCAAATTATTGAAAATGAAACTTGCCCCTGGAATAAATTCTCATATCATGATATCATTTAAAAAATGGTATATTATGATAATTTATATGGTTTTTGTCCGTATCTAGTGAGCTTTGATAATCATCTACATTAAATTGTGCACATAACTGTGTTTCAAGTTTCATTTTAAAGGGTGGCCGACCATAATTCTAGTAATATGTTGATGAAAGTATATAGTTGAAAGCAGATATAATGCCTTTTTTCAAACTTATTTTAAATGATGTTTTGTCGTTAAGGCCTCTGGTTCCACACTCACAATATACCTGACCGCTGATAGAGGGATATCGAGGTACTGAGTGTTATTTTTCCTAAAAAGAATAGTTTTGCACTATTACTTCATGCAATTGCAGGTACACTTACTCAAATTCAACCTCTCTCTTCCCTTGTATTTAAGCGTATAAGCCTAAGGGGTAGTAAGTGACGGAGTAGACACATTGATCAATGTATATCACTATGCTTACACCGTCGCTCACAACCCATTAAGACTACAAGCTTAAATACTATATATATATGATATTTAAATTATATTTAAAATTAAATGATAACTTTACTATTTTTGTACCATGCCAAAAACTACTATGACCATTTTCTCAAAGAAATGATTAACAATACTTTATTAAAAGTAATGATATCAAGTTTCTTACTTATTCCAGACTGAAACTTGTGCCTATGGTATATACAAATATTTTAGGCCTCTAATCAGTGTATACTCTATATATACTATTTTTATTATCGTCAAATTACAGTATAGCCAACAGTGTTTTAAAACAAACAGGTACATAATATATAGGGTACCCGTCATTTGACCTAAAAGGCATTTGGCCTAAAG
>JBCFYV010005023.1:0-18652 GCA_039000515.1 Timema cristinae
AAAGCTTTAAAATAGAGGCAACTTACAAATGTCATGACAGATTGCATTATGGGAGGATGGCTCGTGATACAAAGAATACCCACAATTCCATCAAACTAACCCTTTCAGTTTAAATGCGTGAAATATCCTATCAAGGTTTACCATGCGATGACCATCAACACGGCACAAAGACAAACCCTGAAAGTGACAGGTGTTGCTCACATTGACAACTATATGTGGTTAACCTTTTTGGTACTAGAAACCAGAATTCATGTACACACTAGGTTATTTTACATAAAAATTTACTTACCAATAATTGAAGCCAGATTTTTACCAATATATTTTCATTTATTATCAACATTAATTAATATTTTATAAACTCGTTAACTAGTATACAAACAGGGCACAATATACAATCCTACATTGCACTGTTCACACATGTAGAGCGATTCTTTTCTTTTACTTTCCCTAATTCAGTGTGAGTACACATGGCATTTTTCCTGTTAGGGGGTTCAGGAACAAAGGAAAGGAAATGCCTCTCTGTAAGCTGAAGAGGTGGCTCATTATTTGATGGGAGCCCTCCACGTTGGAAAGCCTGACAACGTGTAACCCCAGAGCTCCCGGATTACTCCTACCTGAAAATCTGCTACACTGATTTTTCTCCCGGCTATTACCGTAAGCAGAACATTTGCATTTAACAGTACAATATCAATTGTTTGAAAGAATAGGTTTTTGTACCACTTTATTGTCTTCCTTACACACTCAACTGAAGGTAGTTCTTCACATAAAATAACACCACCAACAATATTATTATTATTATTAGCACCGCGTCTTACTACCCGTTCGGGTTATACGCACTTACGCTAATGTGTAATGAAAGGGTGATTGTGAGATGAAATGAAGGACCTACAGTTTAACGTGGAATCCGAACCACGGTGGCGGCCTGACCAACAATATTGTTTGTGTCTAATTCATTCTCATACAGAATAGTTATCACTACTATAATCACTTTTTTAAATCATTAGATTCCGCATTTAATTTTTATTAAATACACGATCCATTAAAAACTTGTAAATAAAACTAAATGACAACTGTGACATGTCCGCCGTAGTTGTTTACACAGGTTGGTGGTAGCATGATTTTCATATTGGTATTTTCTGATAGCTTAAATATATCGATAGTGTTAATAGTTTATTCTAAAGACAAAAGAATGCAGTACATGTTTGTGAAACAGTGATATTTGTTCCACTAGCATGACGATAGCACTCCGCCGGTAAAAACCATTAAATATGGATTTGTATAACATTGAATTATTTTACACAAAATAAAATATTATTAAGATTCAGGTTAAAACCCACTATTTTACAAGTCTGAATCTCAAATCCAAATCTTGGAAAAAATGCATGAACGTAAGAGAAAATACAAATATATAAGAATAACAGAAAATACAAATCTTAACTAAATTAAAACATTCTTTATTATAATCCATTCATAGTCATTGAAGTGTTAAATTGCAGTTCTGGGGCCTGCTTGTTAAGTTCATCATATAATTATAATCAGTAGTGTGATTAATCTGATTTGCACCAGTTCATTTGAACCTGTTCCTAGAATTTCCCACGTTCTTTGAACAGGTCCTTAATTATTTTGGATCGGCTAGTATTAATAACGTTGTGGTCAGATGTTTTCTTTCATAATAACGTGCTGCATCGACCTAGGTCTTATCAACTGACTAATTGCTATCAAGCCACTAGTTGACCTATAAGCTGTTCTGGTTGATCAATTCTTTTAGTTCTAGGTGCTAATAACGCAAGAACTTTCGTTATCACATTATGGTTCTACTTGCTAGCATTAGAGTGGCATAAGGGTGTGCCAAGCTTTGACATGGTTTTGAAACAAACATCAGCTTCAACTTCGCTTCAAAACCAATTTTGGCTTCGAAGCTTATCAGTAAAAATATTGACAGCTGAAATATCCGATTTGTGTTCAATTATAGCCAATCTGATTAGTTTTGTATATTGCAAATTAATATTTATATGAAAAAATCTGAAGAAAATGGATTGCATGTTGTGATAGTATCTTGATTTATCAGACTAACATGAAATATTACAAACAATTATTCAGTAAAACATTTTCCAAGTAATTTTTGTGCAAAAAGTAATTTAAATAACTACTATATAATATTTTTTCAAGCATAAAACAACTAAAACCAAATATTTGAACTTTGATTCAGCTTCGAGAATATTTCATATATTCGATTTGAGTGCGCTTCGCTGTGAATTTCTATTTGGTATTAAGGCTTAACTTTGTATGCTTTTCACATTTAATTCCATTTTCATTTTGATTACATATTTATTATGTAATAAGAGGATATTATGTTGATAAATTAGTGAATTATTTTAAGGAAGATAAATACATTATTTTAATAAAATGTTCTTGGTTTTTATCTTTCCCTAAGAAAGGGTGCTGCTATGGTGAAAGAGAACCAGTTGCTAACATCTTTGAATCCAATTACTGATTATAATATGTTATGAACCACCAATAAGCAGTATTAGAGCTTTAAAATTATTTCACTCAAATAATTTTAGGAACTTTTTTTATAAAGATTTGAGCCTTGAATCTGAAGTTTTCTTGAATCCTTTAATCTTGAATATCGAGCGTCCCATCCTTAATTAATACACAATCATTTATTTGTGAAATCATTTTCTTTCATTTGGAAGATTCAGTGAGTTCTTTGATAGCCAATTTGGCTGCAGCTTTCTTGGCCAGATTTTTGTTTTCTCCGAAACCAAAAACCGTATTTTTTTTATCCCGGTTCATGAATTCCAATGTCACCACCACTTTATGTAAATCTTCTAGCACTTCAGTTTTCCTATAAAATAATATTTTGTTAGCAATCAAGTACAATTAAAATAAATACCTGTGAATAGATGGAGGAGGCTGCAGCTTAGAGTAATAATGAGTGTAGGGAGTACGTGAGCATAACATGAGTTGGGTTAAGACTGAGAAGGGTAAACTGAGTGGTTTCAAATTTGTAATGGTAATGGAAAATTCATGAACAAAGTGGCAAGAAACTTAGGGAGGGAAGAGTGAAAGTCATGATGTTTGCTGATGACTTGATTGTATGGGGGGAGAAGGAAGAGGAAGTAAAGGAACAACTACAAGAATGGAATGAGGAAGTGGAAGAGTGTGGGGTTAAATCTATCATGACAAAGTGAGAAGTGATGGTAATGACAAGGAAGAGGGCAAGGCTTAATAAAGTTAAGAATTTGGATGAAGTAGAGCTTAGAAAAGTACAGGACGTAAAATATCTTAGAAGCGTGAGGTGAAAGGTGAAAAGAAAGAGGGTGTAATGAGAAGAGGACAGCAGGAAGAGTTGTTCTATAGGTGTGTAAGAAACTTGCTATGGAGAAAAGAAGTGCCCTTGAAATGTAAGGAAGTGTTGTACAGGACGTACTTTGTACCTATTGTCACATATGTAGCAGAAACATGGACAATGAATGTAAGAGAGAGACTAAGAAAGTGGAGGTCATGATAATGAAGTTGTCCAAGCTAGAGTTAAGGTACATAATGCAATGCTGTTACTGAACTGACTCAGCCACATGCTTGAAAAATGTGATAATGATGATGATGATGATGACAAAGAATAGTACATAATATAAACAACATGATATTGTCAACCTTTACAAAAACGTGTGTGTATGAAAAACATATTATAGTAATAATTTTTTAATAAAGAAAATTGATAAAACTAAAGAAAAGGGAAATTAAACTAAATTTGATGAAGAAAGCCCACCTAGAAAAAGAGGGAAATGTGTGAAGACTTCAATTCACTTAGGTGACATATTCTTCCTTTCTTCTGTCTTATATAGTAGAAGTACTCACACACACAGTTTAACACAAATATAATAATATTTCGTCATTGTTGCCTTTATCCAACACAAAGAAGAAGAGAGTACAAATAACACAAACAATGGATTACTCCATTTTGAATTTAAATAAAAACTGCAAGAAACACATTGTGCCAACTGTTTATGGGAGTTAAGATACATTCCTTGGCAATGGTTAGTATTTATAGATACCTATTTAATAAAATAATAATAATAATAATAATAATAATAATAACAATAATAATAATAATAATGGTGATAGATGATGATGATGATGATGATTTATTTGAAAAATGATAATCTTATAATGTTATCATTATCATTATTTATTTTTTATTTATTTTTCTATTTTTTTAAATAAATACTAACCATAGCCAAGGAATTTATCTTTACTCCCAAAAACAGTTGGCACAATGTGTTTCTTGCAGTTTTTATTTAAATTCAAAATGGAATAATCCATTGTTTGTGTTATTTGTACTCTCTTCTTTGTGTTTGATAAAGGAAACAATGCTGAAATATTATTCTATTTGTGTTAAAATGTGTGTGTGACTACTTCTACTATAGAAGACAGAAGAAAGGAAGAAGATGTCACCTTTGTGCATTGGATTCCTCCACTTTTTTTCCTCTTTCCTAGGAGGGCTTTCGTCAACAATTTCCTTTATTAGTAAAATTATTTACATTGGTACATCATACAAGTATGTGGTTTTCCTAAATATCTTCGTTTTTACTGAAAGATAGCTTTAATTTATTATTATTATTATTATTATTATTATTATTATTATTATTATTATTATTATAATAATAATAATAATAAATAGCTATCTAATAATTTATCTTTCTAAGAAATATACCGACCTCCTTTGTGGGCTAATGGTCAGAGTTCCTGCCTACAGATCCAGAGGTCCTGTGTTAGTCTCTGTAGGCTAGTGTTCAGAGTTCCTGGCTACAGAGGTCCTGTGTTAGTCTCTGTGGGCTAGTGTTCAGAGTTCCTGGCTACAGAGGTCCTGTGTTAGTCTCTGTGGGCTAGTGTTCAGAGTTCCTGTGTTAGTCTCTGTGGGCTAGTGTCAGAGTTCCTGCTGATCGGGTTATCTTGTCCTCTCGGGCGGTAGCTTTGTGAGTGTCAGAGTTCCTGGTCTAAAGGTCATGGGTTAGTCTCTGTAGTCTAATGGTCAGAGTTCCTGGTCTACAGAGGTCATGGGTTAGTCTTTGTAGTAAGTGGTCAGAGTTCCTGCTACAGGTCCGGGTTGCCGTGTTTGTCAAGTTCCTGGTAAGAGGTCTGGGTTAGTCTCTGTAGTCTAGTGGTCAGAGTTCCTGGCTACAGAGGTCATGGGTTAGTCTCTGTAGTATAGTGGTCAGAGTTCCTGGCTACAGAGGTCCGGGTTAGTCTCTGTAGTCTAGTGGTCAGAGTTCCTGGCTACAGAGGTCTGGGTTAGTCTCTGTAGTATAGTGGTCAGAGTTCCTGGCTACAGAGGTCTGGTTAGTCTTCTGTAGTGCTAGGTCAGAGTTCTGGCAGGTCCCTTTGTATTAGGTAAGTTCGGTCAGGTCTGTTACCTGTGTCGGCAGAGTTCCTGTGGTGTTAGTCTCTGTAGTCTATAGTTGGTCACGAGTTCCTTGCGTCTACAGAGTCGGTCAGGGTCAGTCTCTGTAGTATAGTGTGAGTTCTAGAGTAGTCTCCTGTATTAGAGCTCTAAATCTCCAGAGGTCTCAGGTTCAATCCCTGGGGCTTTCAGATTAACCATGAATTAGTGGGTCTGGAACGAGGTCAACTCAGCCTCGTGAGAACAGATGAAGAGTTACTTGAATTGAGATTAAATGGTGGGGTTTGTTGTGCTGAACACATTCATAAGTTGACACTATTTTCACCAACAGATGGCAATCGCTCGGTCAGTTTGACTCGATTGCAGACTAACGCCATGGAGTTAAAATTAGATATACCATTGTTTATCAAGAGAGCTTTCGTCCTAAATTGTTATGATGCTAAAATTGATAAATGTGTATGTTTTTGTTAAAATTAATTGTTTTTAATGAATTAAAAAAATAATATACATTTTACAGTGTGGATGATTTGTAAACTAACACATTTTATAATGTACATAGTATTTACAATGATTAGTATATATATGTATGATAATATTTTTTATTGTTTAGTTCTCAAGATTTATTTAAGCAACTTATAAAATAAATATGTATTATTTTAAATTTTAAAATATTCATTAAATATGGATCTTTTTGTCTTGAAGTGTAACACAAGAAGTTACATCTTAACTTCACCAAAATAAATAAATACATTTAAATAAAATAAAAAAATTGAGTTCGTCAAATAGATGGGTCAAGTGCCTAAAATAGTTTGGGTGGTTTTTAAACAAAACCAGTGAATATATCTATGTTCAGGTAACCGTGCTGAGTGTATTTAAAAATTGTTATGATTATGAATTAATGAGGACAATATTAATACCCCACAGATTGATAAATGTAAAAAAATGAAAACAACACATTTTTTTCCTTTAAGGTTTGATAATATTTGAAATTTTGAGATGGGTGAATATAAAAATTCTGATCCAATATGGCAACATGTTTATATTGTCCCTTTTCACATTTAAAAACTTTGTTTATCAGAACTTTATTATTTTATTTAAATAAAGAATTTTGTTGAGTTATCACCTCTATCAACATGATCCAGACCAACTAAAAGTTTGAAGAGGAATTAGAAAAGTCGACATATAAAGTCACTTCATATGTTAATCGTTGAGTTACATTAAAGTATTTACATTTTAAACAATGTTATATTCAACATTTCATAGTTGCCTTGACCATTTGAAATATATAGAACTGTGGCAAGAACACTAAAAATAAGTTTATGTAATATTAATTCATTAAGATATGACATTTATTTATGTGGATATCTTTTTGTTTACTAATTAATGAAGCAATAGATACTAGTATGTATCGCTAAAAAGTGATACTTACAAGAAAGATGGGCTTGAGTGTGTAATCTCATAGAGCAGACACACTGGTTGCAGAGGTACAATTTGCTGAATTCATCTGAAAGTAAAAAAAAATTAGATTAGCAGTTGTAATAAAATGAACAAATAAAAAATTAATAAAATTATCGACATGAATCTCAGATGGGAGTGATGAAGTTGGTTTTTCCAACTAGGCTTTGTTACTTTTGCATGTGGATACATTTATTCTAAATTTACTGCCCTCATAAATAGCCCATAAAGGTATTAAGATATGTCACACAAAAAACAAAACTACTTTATTTTTTACTAGATAGCTGTTGCCCGCGGCTTTGCTCGCGTGGAAGTTGATTATATAAGAATACGAAAATATACATATGTATTTACAGATTAATTTAAAATATTACGTGACGTTGATGACCATAACTTGACCTCAGATCAAAAATAATGCAAGTCCGATACAAACTTTCACCCCCTTTTTCATCCCTTATTAAATAAAATTTCCAAAATTCCTGAAACATGTATTTATTTGTTTTACGTCAATAACCGAAATACAAAATTTTGTTTATGTAACTTTCAAAATGACGGACTTTCATACATATTATCACACATATTATCATCCCCTATTTTGACCCCTTTGGGATGGAATTTTCTAAAATCCTTTCTTAGTGGGTGCCTACATAACAAAATGAATATACAGTCCGAATTTCATGCTTGTAGCCTTGATAGTTTGCGCTCGGCGATGATGAATCAGTCAGTCAGTCAGGACATGTTATTTTATAAGTATAGATGATGATCTAGTAAATATATATGTAGCCTTGGACAGTCCCATTAACATGCAGCAGTTTATTGTGTATAATCCGACGCCTTAGCTCAGTCGGTAGTGCGTCTGTCTACCAAGCTAAAGGTCCTAGATTATAAGTCATATGAAGCTATGACAGGCCTAGCAAGCCAGTAGTGTAAAATATATGGCTTGAATAAAAACTGATCCATGCCGCAGGCTGGAAACAATAGTGGATGTAAAGTTAACTAAAGAGTTTATTGTGTGTGTCCTTGGATGATTAAAAAAATTATATTACTACCATGAAATTTTAGGTTACATAATATGATAAAGTATGTTAAAAATAAAAGTTATGGTATTACTCTAAACGTGTGTTCGACCTTAGTTTGCAACTAGGCAATTATCGGTGACATTAAGGTTTCTATCATATTCCTTTCAAAACCACTTTCAGGATGCTCTACAATAACAAAACACTGGTAATTCCTTGTCTCCATTGTTTCCCAAACATATATGTCTTCTAATTGGAAAATTATATATGTTAATATCACCTTTCATTGAAATCATATCAAATATCAGAGAACCTTAAAACTTCAAGGGTGATTTATTCACCCAAATTTTTAATATTCTCTGCAATAATAGGGATTAAACCTGGAATAATAATTATGTTTTGTCAATCAAACATTTTTAGTGATTTACATTAGCTTGGCCCTATTAGCATTGTGGTGTAGGAAAGCTACTCGAGCCGCAAGGTGCATATGCATGACTACAAACTACAAACACATAATTCATGTTTGTTTTATATAAAAAAACAAATTACATATGTGCAAGGTTCTCATTCACTGTTAAAAAATAACACATATAAGAACAGTTGAGATTATAATCTGAAGAAAATTAAACTCTATGTTTCTACTTGAGCAATATTTGTATTTATTTTGGCTAAAAAAAAATTGTTTGCTATGAAAATTGCAAAAACACCGACCTCAGCTCACATTCCCGCCGAATCCTTGTCAGCACCAGCATTTGTTTAGTGGGTTGCGAGTGTGATGAGCTAAGTCAGTGTGAGCAGCCGTTGCCACAGTTACCAAAATAAACAGGTCTACCTAAGGAGCTATACGCAACAGCCCCACTACTCAGGTGTATGCCATGACTAGGTTAGTAAGCTTGTAGCCAAAACTATTACAAGAGTTAAACAAGTAAAATATGTTACCTGCTTTATATTAAAATAATATTTAAAAATCCAAACAAACCTACCTATTTCTTTCTTCATAAGGTGATAATATATGTCCCAAACAGTTGACAATGATTTGTTACTGTCAAGGTAGATTGCTCCAGCAATAGATTCAAACACATCTCCAAGAACTTTTGGAACTTCGATTGCCTCCGCTAACAGCAGATCTGTCTCTGTAAGCATGTACAGCGCCTAAAACAAATAATAATAATAATAATAATAATAATAATAATAATAATAATAATAATAAAGTTTGGTACAATAATCATCATCATCATGATCATCTTCTTCTTCCTCTTTCCTTCCCCCACTTTTCTCCTCTCAAATTTTCTTTGGCATCCTCTCCTTTTCTATCCTCATTATATGTCCATACCATCTCAGTATTACTCCTTGTACTCCTACTCTTTCCCAGATAACTTCATTACTGTTTCTCCTCGTGACAGCCAACATGCTCCTCCACTTTCCTAGTCTCTCTTACTTTCATTGTCCATGTTTCTTCTGCATTTCTGACAATGGGTACAAAGTACACCCTGTACAACACTTCCTTACACTTCAAGGACACTTCTCTTCTCCATGGCAGGTCTCTTACACACTTATAGAACAACTCTCCATAGCAGGTCTCTTATATACCTATAAAACAACTCCATAGCAGGTCTCTTACACACTTATAGAACAACTCTCCATAGCAGGTCTCTTACACACCTATAGAACAACTCTACATTGTAGATCTCTTACACACCTATGGAACTACTCTCCATAGCAGGTCTCTTACACACACATAAAACAACTCTCCATAGAAGGTCTCTTACACACCTGTAGAACAACTTTATATGGCAGGCCTCTTACACATAATATAGAACAACTCTCTATGGTAGGTCTCTCTTACATTCATATAACAACTCTCGATAGCAGGTCTCTTACACACCTGTAGAACAACTCTCTATGGCAGGCTTCTTACACATACATAGAACAACTCTCTATGGTAGGTCTCTCGTACACACACATAATACAACTCTCCATAGAAGGTATCTTACACACCTGTAGAACAACTCTATATGGCAGGCCTCTTACACATACATAGAACAACTCTCTATGGTAGGTCTCTCTTACATTCATATAACAACTCTCGATAGCAGGTCTCTTACACACCTGTAGAACAACTCTCTATGGCAGGCTTCTTACACATACATAGAACAACTCTCTATGGTAGGTCTCTCGTACACACACATAAAACAACTCTCCATAGAAGGTCTCTTACACACCTGTAGAACAACTCTCTATGGCATGCAGGGTGACCTGGTGGTCTAGGGGTAAGGTGTCAGACTTCTATGCTGGCGGCCGGGGTTCAATCCTCGGTCCTGGCAAAGATTTATCTGATTACCAAACCCTTCCTTCACATCTGACAAGACATCTTGTGAATGTGGGGAATGCCAGACCTCCACCGTGGTTCGGATTCCACGTTAAACTGTAGGTCCTTCATTTCATCTCACAATCACCCTACCATTACACATTAGCGTAAGTGCGTATAACCCGAACGGGTAGTAAGACGCGGTGCTAATAATAATAATAATAATAATAATAATAATAATAATAATAATAATAATTTATGTACGGCATACACACGATGGTTCCCGAGGTTCGTTGGTAAAAAATTGTGTTCAAGACTACCAAAACTAATTTAAATAAATACTTTCCAGGGTGATAGACGATTGAAATATTTCAGACAACCATTGGGATCATTCCAAATAATTATAAAAGTATGAACATTTTTGTTTAATAAGCGGGACCCTGAGACATAGGAAAGGGGATACAAACAGAATAAAAACTTTTATGTGCGCTAGCAAATTTAAATTTAACATTCGTTTAGGAGGACAACTCCAAATAACCAAATAAGTCTTAAAAATGGAAATTTCTAAATGATAGTTAGAAAAATGAGCTTAGATATTTCAAAACTAATTGTAGACTAAGTAATATTTTTATTTCTAAGATTTTCTAGTTGTTAACTGCCATAACTGGTTTTTTGATTGCCTTGGGTAGCTTAGGATTGTACACGAGGGAACTTTCAAAATTATGACAGCTGGATGTTCACCAATAAAGCAAGAATGCTATAGTTACATACGTCAAATCTCGATGTAGTACATTACGAAATCAAAGTGACCAAAATATTATGAAATATATCAATGTCCAAATTTGTTTGACACATATTTGAATCAAATTTCTGTTAAATCTTAGTTTTATATTATTATTGTATTAATTTTTTGATGCTAGTGATCATAATTTTAGTTTCAAACTTATCCAAACTACATAATCATAACCTTTTTTCTTTACTTTAGTAGATATTTTTATACCAAACACTTAACTATAGCTGTGATTAAAACAATATTTGGGTATATTTAAGAGTATTTTTGGTTCATATACTTTGTATTGTCAACAATTTTACTCACTTTACTAAACTATTTTATTTTGATATAAATATTTATTTTTTAAGAAAATCTGCAATTATTAATTGTATGAAAATGTTGTTCTATTATAGTAAAATAATCTTATACTGAAAGAGTTTTCAGTGTAATTTTTTTATATATATTTATTTATATTTCACTTTACAAAAATATATAGATATTTTATTTTCCACACAGACACGAGAAGGTGTTGGACAAGTGTAATTGTACAAAACATTATGAGCTTTTTGTTATGTAATCCTAACGCGAGTTTAGGGAGATAAGTTTCATTTTCAGACTTTATTTTATTATAAACTGATTTAAAACCAATTTGTTAACTTTCATTGCACATTAATATAAAATAATAATACTGATACTTAGTACCACATCAAATACCCTCTCGAATTATACGCTTAATTACTAATTACGCTAATGGGCTAAGATTTGAGAAGGTAGGATATAGAGGACGTAATGCCCCACATTTGCGTGGGGGGAGAGTGGAAAATCATTTAGGGAACCCAGTTCAACCAAGCGAGATTCGAACCTTGGTCTCCCTGTCCTCAGCAGTCTAGCTCAACACTAAACTAGTGTGTTAGCTAACTATGCCATCGGGGTTGGTATTAGTATAAAATAATGTTGAATATAATCATTCCCGTGTTTAAAATAAGGGGGTATTGCCGATACAAAATATATACTTAGGAAACTCTTTTCATTGTATTTTCCATGCTTTTAACTTTTTTTTTTAGTTTATAAAGTGGCATATTACTTCTATATTTCGTTTGTATTAATTTGACCCAAAATAATGTAAAAATAAATGCAACCTTTATGACATAAGTATTTAACTTTAATTACTAATATATTTTGTGCACCGTGTCTTACTTCCCATTACGGCTATCCGCGTATTTCCTCCGATGGATAAGGAATAAGGAGGGTAAAATCTTTGGTAAATGTGCCCGTAAATGCGTTGAAGGAAAATTATAAGCATATTAGGAAAAAACACTCTCAGTACACACGATCGGGATTGGAACACTGATATCCCAGTTGTTTGCAGTCCAGTCTAACGAAGAAGTGAATTCTAAAGAATTGTGACCGGAGAATTTGGTAACAAAATATTTAATAATTCATTTACAAGTGCATTTCCAAGACTCGTGTCACTTACGTTTAAACTGTAGAAGCACTGGCATTGTATGTTTGGATCCAACACACTCAATTGTTGGAAAAGTTTTGGCCAATGAAAGGGGGGTGAGGCAGGGTAAGGTATTACCTCTACCTGGACTATTGTACTCGGAGAGACAGCAGCTCTTAGCTTGTCTTTCTCACGAGGAACATTTTGCAAGTGAGTTGTTTTAAAGAATTTTCACTTGGAAGTGCTGTTATCACTGGATGTTTTAAGTTCTACCTGACTCGATGAGCGCAACAAATCTCCCGTAGGGCTACGTATCTGTTATTTCCTTGTCTGTGGCCTAGGCACAGAGACGAGCCTCACCACGCGGGAATTTTATTCAGAGCTTAACCTACACACATTTATTGGCAGACTGCTAACAAGATGTGTCTATGCGTACGGTACTCATTGGCATAGCTAGATGTTAGGTAGAAGTGGAATAATTAACGTGAATGCATTGGACTTCCCCTCGCAAATATTCAGGAAATAGTTCGATGTAAATTATATTACACATGTCTGTCAAGAAGAATGTCAAACCCATCAATGTAAGTTTAGAAGTAATATATTTAGTAATAAAAAAATATTCTTTATTGGTAATATTACCAAGTTTAATGGGTTAACCTTCCTTATCTCGGATTTATTGTGGAAACCTTCTTTTGTGGGAGGTCTGTAGGTGCCTACATTTGGAGAGGCGAGCGTGATTCCAATTGCTTTTATAAATTATATGCATTACCAATACTAACTAGAACAGGATTAATGTGTTGATGATTATGAACTAACCGCATTCTCCTTTAGGTACCCGCCCTACTGTCGTAACGTGGAGAATTTGGTAATCTACAGCATGCAAGGATGACGTAATCCTGAGAAATCGTATTGTCAAATGTTCCAAATCAGTAATTACGCACGCGTACCAGCACATGTGTTAAAAACCGAGATTGTTTTGCCAACTAGCAGTATAACATAAAGTATTGACAAAACCAGTAACTCAGTGGAAACATCTCTCCTTTTTTGGTAAATAACAGTGAGTTTTTAGAACTATTCAGAGGAGAAGAAGGATCGAGAAGGACGCCAATTGTTACTCACATACTCTGCTACCAAGTTACAGTAACTTGTGAGGATAGTATCCTACAGTATGAGTCCCTGTTCAGTGTAGAGGAGGAAGCCCCAAACCAGTCTGAGTTATATAACAGTGGTGGCTCGTGAGTTTGAACACTGAGGGCGCTGCTAGGATTATAGGGGATTTGGGGGTAATTGGTAGGAGATTATTGGCGAAGCAAGAGAGTTCATTTGGAGGGATGTATAGTAATGTTTTATCTAACCATCTCATAAGTTAACATTAACAAAAACTAATTTATTTTTAGGACTTATTAGCAAAAAGGTATTTCAACGAAAATCTCCTTTGTTTAGTGTATTCTTCAAATATCTTATAACGATACTGATATTGTTTTGTAATTGTGGAGTGTAGTAATCCTACTGTAACTGAAATACATTAATGAAGACATAATTTAATAGTTGTAAAACAGAACCAGTTAAAATGGTTTTTATCTATAAGATTATATAAAAATCAATGGATAAATCAAAATCTTATAAGCGTATCCATATGCATTAAAAAACAAAGAATTATACTAATTAAAGGGGTAAAGTCAATTATTATTTGTTAGAATAAATATTAGCTTATAAATTAAATACAAATGATACAAATATCATTTATATTTAGAGGTTCCTAATATTTTAAAATATACATCTACTTTTGAAAGTAAATCAAATATTATGTGTTTATATTTAGATAAAAGTTTTTGAACATCGAATTTACTACTAGTTGCCCTTAGATGTATTAGTAAAGAATTGTCAATGAAACTTTATTGAGAAATATTAATTGTTAATAAATTAAATACATTCTTGTGTTGGTATTCATTTCTGAACTCATTATAAAAACAGTATGGTCTAAACAACCAAGAATACAGAATGAAATTAAAACAAAAATATTAATCACGCAATTCAGTTTCAAGTTAAACTATATGGTTGTCGAGGGTATCTGCAGTTCTAGTTCTACGTTACTGCTTGTTCGTTTCTCCTACTCCCCCTCTTCTGCTTCTACACTTCACCACTAGCTAAGGAGTGAGAGAGAGTTGCAACGCCTGCAGCTCTGGTTCTACGTTACTGCTTGTTCGTTTCTACTACTCCCCCTCTTCTGCTTCTACACTTCACCACTAGCAAAGGAGTGAGAGAGAGAGAGAGTTGCAACGCCTGCAGCTCTGGTTCTACGTTACTGCTTGTTCGTTTCTACTACTCCCCCTCTTCTGCTTCTACACTTCACCACTAGCTAAGGAGTGTGAGAGAGAGAGTGTGTGTTGCAACGCCTGCAGCTCTGGTTCTACGTTACTGCTTGTTCGTTTCTCTTACTCCCACTCTTCTGCTTC
This sequence comes from Timema cristinae, assembly GCA_039000515.1. NCBI lineage: Eukaryota > Metazoa > Arthropoda > Insecta > Phasmatodea > Timematidae > Timema > Timema cristinae. The sequence continues at coordinate 14,856 of JBCFYV010005023.1, forward strand.
TACACTTCACCACTAGCTAAGGAGTGAGAGAGAGAGTTGCAACGCCTGCAGCTCTGGTTCTACGTTACTGCTTGTTCGTTTCTCTTACTCCCCCTCTTCTGCTTCTACACTTCACCACTAGCTAAGGAGTGTGAGAGAGAGAGAGTGTGTGTTGCAACGCCTGCAGCTCTGGTTCTACGTTACTGCTTGTTCGTTTCTACTACTCCCCCTCTTCTGCTTCTACACTTCACCACTAGCTAAGGAGTGTGAGAGAGAGAGTGTGTGTTGCAACGCCTGCAGCTCTGGTTCTACGTTACTGCTTGTTCGTTTCTCTTACTCCCACTCTTCTGCTTCTACACTTCACCACTAGCTAAGGAGTGAGAGAGAGAGTTGCAACGCCTGCAGCTCTGGTTCTACGTTACTGCTTGTTCGTTTCTCCTACTCCCCCTCTTCTGCTTCTACACTTCACCACTAGCTAAGGAGTGTGAGAGAGAGAGTGTGTGTTGCAACGCCTGCAGCTCTGGTTCTACGTTACTGCTTGTTCGTTTCTCTTACTCCCCCTCTTCTGCTTCTACACTTCACCACTAGCTAAGGAGTGAGAGAGAGAGTTGCAACGCCTGCAGCTCTGGTTCTACGTTACTGCTTGTTCGTTTCTCCTACTCCCCCTCTTCTGCTTCTACACTTCACCACTAGCTAAGGAGTGTGAGAGAGAGAGAGTGTGTGTGTTGCAACGCCTGCAGCTCTGGTTCTACGTTACTGCTTGTTCGTTTCTCTTACTCCCCCTTTCTGCTTCTACACTTCACCACTAGCTAAGGAGTGAGAGAGAGAGTTGCAACGCCTGCAGCTCTGGTTCTACGTTACTGCTTGTTCGTTTCTCCTACTCCCCCTCTTCTGCTTCTACACTTCACCACTAGCTAAGGAGTGTGAGAGAGAGAGAGAGTTGCAACGCCTGCAGCTCTGGTTCTACGTTACTGCTTGTTCGTTTCTACTACTCCCCCTCTTCTTCTTCTACACGTCACCACTAGCTAAGGAGTGAGAGAGGAGAGAGAGTTGCAACGCCTGCAGTTCTGGTTCTACGTTACTGCTTGTTCGTTTCTCCTACTCCCCCTTTTCTTCTTCTACACTTCACCACTAGCTAAGGAGTGAGAGAGAGAGAGAGAGTTGCAACGCCTGCAGTTCTGGTTCTACGTTACTGCTTGTTCGTTTCTCCTACTCCCCCTTTTCTGCTTCTACACTTCACCACTAGCTAAGGAGTGAGAGAGAGAGAGAGAGTTGCAACGCCTGCAGCTCTGGTTCTACGTTACTGCTTTTTCGTTTCTCCTACTCCCCCTCTTCTTCTTCTACACTTCACCACTAGCTAAGGAGTGAGAGAGAGAGAGAGAGTTGCAACGCCTGCAGTTCTGGTTCTACGTTACTGCTTTTTCGTTTCTACTACTCCCCCTCTTCTTCTTCTACACGTCACCACTAGCTAAGGAGTGAGAGAGAGAGAGAGAGTTGCAACGCCTGCAGTTCTGGTTCTACGTTACTGCTTGTTCGTTTCTCCTACTCCCCCTTTTCTGCTTCTACACTTCACCACTAGCTAAGGAGTGAGAGAGAGAGAGAGAGTTGCAACGCCTGCAGCTCTGGTTCTACGTTACTGCTTTTTCGTTTCTCCTACTCCCCTCTTCTGATTCTACACTTCACCACTAGCTAAGGAGTGAGAGAGAGAGAGTTGCAACGCCTGCAGCTCTGGTTCTACGTTACTGCTTGTTCGTTTCTCCTACTCCCCCTCTTCTGCTTCTACACTTCACCACTAGCTAAGGAGTGAGAGAGAGAGAGAGAGTTGCAACGCCTGCAGCTCTGGTTCTACGTTACTGCTTGTTCGTTTCTCCTACTCCCCTCTTCTGCTTCTACACTTCACCACTAGCTAAGGAGTGAGAGAGAGAGAGTTGCAACGCCTGCAGTTCTGGTTCTACGTTACTGCTTGTTCGTTTCTACTACTCCCCCTCTTCTTCTTCTACACTTCACCACTAGCTAAGGAGTGAGAGAGAGAAAGAGAGAGTTGCAACCCCTGCAGCTCTGGTTCTACGTTACTGCTTGTTCGTTTCTCCTACTCCCCTCTTCTGCTTCTACACTTCACCACTAGCTAAAGGCCTGTTGACACGATTTTAGTGGACTAATGCAAGTTTATTGGTATTAGCTTACTAACATGTTAGTTGTGATGACACGCATTTTTCACTTGCATTAGTAGCGCTTTTAAAAACATGGCTGAAAATGATGAGAGGTGATAACTGGTCTCTCTATTGGAGCCTTTTTTTTATCACTTCATCTCATTTCTCGTTCGGGTAATTTATACGCATATACTAATTATGCTTATGTGTTAGGAGCTAGTAAGGGTGAATTTATAATAAGTATGGGTGGCCTAATAAATTACAATTTCTTAGTAAACTCAATTTATCATAATTAGTTTACCTATTTAATAAAAATTGTTTTATATAGCCAACATAAAAAAGTTAGTGATTAATGTGTCTCCTATTTCTTAGTTCCTTAATACATTAAAATATCTTTAGTTGATCCCAAATAATTATTAAATTATTTTACTTTATTTGTTAACTTATTTAGCATATATGTTAAATAAAATTAAACTCAAATAAGGTCAATAAATTCCAATACAACCTAACTCGGTAGGGCATTTTTTTAAATAGGTCCAACCCAGAATTTTTCAGCACTGTTTTAAATGTTGGTATACTAATAACAAAATATCTTGTTAAATCCTATCTAGACCTAAAACATTAAAAAAAATAGTAGGCCTTAATTAATATGTTGGGCATTTTTTAAATAGGCCTAACACCGGTTTTTTAAACCCTGTTTTAAATTTTGGTATACTAATAACAAAATAATTTGTTAAATGCTAGCTTTATAGGCCTAAAATATTCCTTAAAAATAATAATTAATTAATTTGTAGATTGGTTTAAATATAGACAATCTGGTTTGCTATACGATAATAATATTAAATTATGTATCTACTCAAGATTCCAAAGCTTTACTACAAGTGTTTGATGTGTTTGGGCTGATCATTTATAATTAATTTTAAAACTTATAAAGATTGGTTAAAGTGTCAAATATGGAGATTGGAAAACGCGCCGAAGATTTCGCATGAAAACCACCGGCCATTCATACCTTACTTGCCGATAACGCGAATATTATGTTGCCGGAACTAATCACGGTACTACAAAGTTGTATTATATTTTGTAATCGTATATAAAAAAATTACTCATGCCACGTTGAGTGTAAGAAAATAATGGTTTGTTAAAATTATTGATAACATTTGTTTACCGATATTAAATAATATCTCTCACAAGGAACATTTGTAAAATTTATGTAGGCCTAAAATTTTATTTTGGAAACTTCTAGAGAATATGTACACCTGATATAACTTTACAATACCCTATAGCAATATCCCTCCCATTCTTATCTTTATAAATTCTGTGCTTAAAATTGCATAAAAACTAATTCTTTTCATAACATTCCACAAATAAGTGTCCCCCGCACAACCAGTTCTTCAGTTGCCGCCATTTTGGATTGTCTACTTGCATTAGTAAAGTTGGAAGGTGACCAACTTTTTCAGTTGCAAGTGGACTTGTATGTTAGTAGCTTGCTTGTCTGTTTACACGGTGCAAGCTGTGCGCGCGCAGCCAAATTAGTGTACTTGCATTAGTCAACTAACACCGTGTCAACGGGCCTTAAGGAGTGAGAGAGAGAGTGTGTGTGTTGCAACGCCTGCAGCTATGGTTCTACGTTACTGCTTGTTCGTTTCTCCTACTCCCACTCTTCTGCTT
>JBCFYV010005024.1:0-17034 GCA_039000515.1 Timema cristinae
TCTGTATCCCCCGGTTGGGTCCCCCCACCCGTAATGAAAATTAAAAAATAAAAAAAAAAAACTTTTTTAACTTGTCAAATTTTTTTCTATTAAATTGGCACAATTAGGCAAATTTTTTTTTTTAAAAAAAAATTTTTTTCTGCAGGCAGGGAAGGGTTTTAATTTCATTTTTTTTAAGTTTTAAAATAAAAAATTTAGACCTCTAAATTTTAAAAAAAATTGTCACAAAAAACCCCCACTCTAAAAAAATTTAATGGCGCACTTAAATTTTTAAAAAACTTGGGGAATTGAAAAAATTACCCCATATATATATTCTAAAATTTAAATTTAAAATTTCAAAAATTTGGGTTTAAACGAAGACTATTCCAAATCATTCTATAACATTTAAAAGGGTTCCCAAAGATTTTTCCAAGGGGGAAAAAAGCATTCAAAAATTTTTTTAAAAAGGGCAAATGATTTTTTAAAAAATTTTCCAAAAAGAAAAGGGCTTTTTCCAAAAAAGGGGTCCTTTGAAGGGCGTGCAATTTTTTTTAAACTTTTTGCCTGACCAAGCCCCTTTTTCCAAATTTTGGGGTTTTTTATTATTATTTTTTATTATTATTTTTTATTTTTATTATTATTTATTTTTAATTTTATTATTATTATTATTTTTTATTATTTTATTTATTATTTGCCCCTGCGTCTTAATTTTCCCCGGGTTTAAGGTTTACACAATTTTAAAACAATTTTTGTAATGTTTGGGTGATTGTGAGATGAAATGGAAAAGGACCTACAGTTTAACGTGGAATCCGAACCACGGTGGAGGCTGGTATTCCTCACATTACAAGGGGGGGCTTGGGGGAAAAGGGGGAAAGAAGGGTTTGGGAAATTTTAAATTTAAAAATGTGCTGGGAACCCAGGATTTGGAGCCCCGGACCCCAACCCCAGAAGGGCTGACACCTTACCCCTTTGGAAACCCCAGGGCACCCCAAAAAAGTTTAAAAAGAAAAAATTAATTAAAAAAGGGGCGGGGATCAAATTTTTAAAAAAAGCTTCTAAAAGGAATCTTTTTTTTTTTTTTTTTTTAGGAATAGGCTTTCCCCACCAAATAACTTTCCAAGGGGTTTTCTTTCCAAAAACTTAACATTAAGCCCCATAACTTTTACCCGGGAGGGGCCTCAAGATTTTCCCCCTTTGGCTTGAGGGGAAACCCCCCTTTTTAAAAAAAATATTTTGGGTTTAAGCTTCCTTTTCACAGAAATTTTTTATTCTGGCTAATTTCTTATCCTTTCCCCCCAATTTTAAATTTTTCCCGTTGGGGCCAATGGGTGTTAAATTTTTTTATAATCCAAGAAATACACCTTTAAAAAAAATTTACACCCTTTTTATTTTTGTTCAAAATTTTAACCCAAAAATTAAAAATTTAAAAATTTTTGCTTGGTTTTTTAATAAAAATTTTGGGGGGGAGACATCAAAACCCCAGTGAGGCCAAAAGCATTCGCTTTTTTTCCCAAAAATTCTTTAAGTTGGGGTTTGGCCATGATTTACATTTATGTTTTTAATTGGCCCCAAATGTGTTTTTTTTGGAATTTTAAAATTTTTTTTAAAAAATTTTTAAAAAAATTTAAGATAGGGGCCCAAATTGATTTTAAACCCATCCCAAAATCCAAAATTTACGCCCGGGTTTAAAAAACAAACACGTTTTTAATATAAAAGGCAATTTTTCTTAAATTATATCCTAACAAAACTTTAAAATATTTTGCTGGGGCGAATTTAAAATTTTAAAATTTTTTAATTTAAGTACTGTTTTTTTAATCTAAATTTACATCAAAATTATCATATCCATTTTTCCTATAAATTAAAACAACAAATGCTTTTTCAAAAATTTTTTCTTTCCAAATTTCGTTTTGTATATGGGGAAAATTTGATTTTTCTTTAAAAAAGTTCCCTCCCGGGGCCGTTTAGATCTTTTGATATTTTTTATTTCTATTTCAAAATTTTGGGGATTTTTTTTTCAAAATCTTAAACCCCAGCAAACTTTTTTTCGCAAAAAGATTTTTTTTTTTTTTTTTTTTTTGAAATTTTTGAGGGGTTTTAGGGGCCGTTTTTTTTGGGGGGAAACAAGGAAAAAACCCCCAAAAATTTACGGGGGAAAAAGTCGTTTTAAAAATTTAATTTTTTTTTTAAACCGCAATTTTAAAATATTAATTAAATGGTTCTTTTATCTCACCTACATTAATTTTTAAAAAAAAAAACTACTCAAAAGTTTAAATTAGGGTTTCCTTTTATTTTTATTAGAAGTTTTTTTCCTTAATTGTGACCTACTTTCTCTGATTGGTTGCTATAAATATCCTCCTTCCCCCCAATTTTGACTTGCTTTCCACATCCGCCTCCCCCTCCCCTTCAACCACCAACCCTGGACATGTTGGTTCTTGATAATTGTTAATAGATATTGAGGTCATTGCCCCGGGAAACGGGGGTTTTCCCTGGCGCCAGTATGTCGGGCAACAAGACAAGAATAGATATTGAAGTCATTGCCCCGGGCAACGGGGGTTTTCCCTGGCGTCAGTTTGAACGGAGGGCTCGAAACGAAGCTTGCGCTATGGCTGACAAGACTAGAATGAACATCGGCTCTTCTGTCACAAGGCTCTGTCCCGGAACAAGCAGCATTAACCATGCGCTATGGTGCTTTGTTGGTTAGAGTGTTGGTAATTTGTTCCAGAGACCCCCTCCTCCTTCGCCACCCTGACGCCAGAACTGCCGGGGCGACAAGTGAATCCTCGATAACCTTGGGTTTTCCCAAATGACGTAATCATCGCAACCCTGGCGCCAGGTTGGCGGGCAGACAAGTTGGGGAAAAGAATAGATCTGACCTCTGCAAGCTGGGTGTTTCCTATGACGTAATCATTGCGTGTTATGTCGCAACTCTAGCATCTCTAATTTATGCACAATCAGGGGCCTCGGAATCCACAGTTAGGGGCCACTACCCCCGTCACAAAGTCTACTAAAAATTGTTGTTTGGTAGCGTCTGTCGAAATGCCTGGAAATGTACCTCCCACCCGCAGCTCTCGGACCGGACAACCTGGGTTTTTTTCTATGCCGTAATCATTGCGTGTTATGTCACAACTCTAGCTGACACATGCACAATCAGGGGCCTCGGAATCCACAGTTAGGGGCCGCTATCACCCCGTCACAAGTATACTAAAATTGGTTGTTTGGTAGCGTCTCTCGAAATCCTGGAAATGTTCCTCCACCCGCAGCTCTCGGACCAGACAACTCAGAGTTTTTTCCTATGACGTAATCATCGCGTGTTATGTCCCAACCCTTGGCGCCAGTATGTCGGCCCGACAAGACAAGAATAGATATTGAGGTCATTGCCTCGGGCATCTGGTTTTCCCTGGGCGCCAATATGTCGGGCCCGACAAGACAAGAATAGATATCGAGGTCATTGCCCGGGGCAACAGGGTTTTTCCCTGGCGCCAGTATGTCGGGCAGAACAAGACAAGAATAGATATTGAGGTCATTTGCCCCGGGCAGCGGGGGGGTTTTCCCTGGCGTCAGCTTGACGGCTCACGAGACAAGAATAGATCTTGACCTCAACAACCTTGGGGTTTTCCCAATGACGTAATCATTGCGTGTTATGTCGCAACCCTGGCCCAGTATGTCGGCACAACAAGACGAGTTGAGACAAGCTTAGATATCGAGGTCATCGACACGGGCGCCAGGTTGGCGGGCAGACAAGACAAGTCGAGACAAGAATATATCGTGTGACGTCAAACGAGGGAGGGGGTTGGCTATAAAGAGGGTTGTGCCCACTTGGTTGTCTATTTTAAAACGTTTGTAGAGCGGTCCAATATGGACAAGTTACAGCAGCTGGTAAATATTGTCGACGCGGTGCAGACCGTCAAATTTGTGTGATCTAGCCGTAGATCAAAAGTACTCGGTGGGATAAACTAAAAGCCGTCAATACAAAGTTCGGGAGACGCCTAATAGCCTACCTAGACAGTGAGTTTTGTGTAATTTTTACCCTGCCGGTTTGGTACTCTTACAGATGAAGACGTGTTGTAGTTAAATAAAGAAAAACTGGTATTTACCTGCGCCGGAGTAAAACCCGGTTCACCTACCATTGTGAACTTTGAACGCGCTTAAGAGACACGGCAGTTAACAACAACAACGGGCAGCGGAGCATAGGGGACTCTACAGGACGTTTAGCTCTCAGGTACGCTCACCATGCTTCGATCCGGGCTATAATTAATTTAATGTTTGTGTGGGCCATACGATGGAGGGGCGTGCCTATATGACGGGAGAGAATGTTCACAGTGTCGCGGTGTGTGATAGACAGGTAATTTACAAAGTAGAGGAGCGAGGCTACATAGAGTTTTGTGACTCTACCTGTCACACGATACGAGCGACGGAAGTACTACCCTACGAGAGAATCGTGGAAACGTATATTGTGATGTAACGTGCGCCGTTTACAATTTCCGCAAGGGGGACGTGGTAGCTGTGTTACCCCGACCTCCACCGCCACCCTTCCGAGCTCCACACCATCCGTCACCGTACTTCACAGCCGCCGCCGCCGCCGCCCTCAGAGAGACAGCCGTACACACCACCCAGAGTCACAGGCGTGCCCAGCCCCAGAGTACCCACCACCTGAGTCGTCTACCCCTAACAACGTCACAGGCGTACCCGTCGTCAGAGTCGTCTGTCTACCAGTCAGTAGAGTCACCTGCGTGCCCACCGTCCGAGGCGTCTACCTACCAGGCGTTCAGATTCACTGGCGTATCCACAGTCAGATCGCCTGTTTACCAGCCAGCAGAGTCAGCTGCGTGCCCACCACCACCGCCGGAGGTAAAGTCTGAAGAACCTGTAAATCTCGAGGATTTAACAATTTACAAAAATTATTCAAATGTTAAAATTATAGGTGAAAACGCCCGCCGACTACATACTCAGCCTGGGCAGTTTCGGTAACGTTTTCCTTCCAAAGTCAATCTATTATTTGGATTGTAAGCGCTTTAAATCTAAAGCACGCTGTATGATATATCTCGGAGGACAAAGTGTGATGTTTAAAAGTGAATTAATAAACTAGACGTACTCTGCTGCTGCCATAGGAGCTAGTGGTGAAATTTTGAAAAAAAAACGTTAATGAGCGAGTGTTTATTTCTTTTGCTGCATCTCCAATTGACATTATGCCGTTTAAATGCTGCGTTTGTGATGGATCCTACGCAAAGCTATCCAATCTTATTCGGCACAAAATTCAATGTCATCAAACTGCTGCTCACCAGGATACCTGTTGGGACGAGAGAGGTATTATGCAGGGCGTTAGACATGATCGAGAAAGAGGAATACAATCGTGTCAAGTGCTTAAAACGAACTTGAGAAAAACAAAAGTTATAACGTTGTGCTATCGGAAGAGCCCGAACCTAATGTTATTGTGCTTGAGTTTGTTGGAAGAGTAAGATTGCCAGGTAAAAACTGTGGAGACATTGTCAATATACACTCTACGTCTCTCAACGTGTCTTGAACTATTTTGGAGGTGGCTCCTACTCATTTTCTAGATGGTAGATGTCTTTTATATGTATTGGTCAAAAACACCTAAATAATATTGCTGCTTGTTGTGAATGTTTTAAATTAACCAATTGTTGATTGTCAATAAAAAAACAAATAAAATGACTCCTACTCATTTTCTAGCTGGTAGATGTCTTTTATATGTATTGGTCAAAAGACCTAAATAATATTGCTGCTTGTTGTGAATGTTTTAAATAATCAATTGTTGATTGTCAATAAAAAGACTAACAATAAAATTGACTCCTACTCATTTTCTGGCTGGTAGATGTTTTTTATATGTATTGGTCAAAAGACCTAAATAATATTGCTGCTTGTTGTTGTTGTTGTTTTAAATTAATCAATTGCTGATTGTCAATAAAAAAAACTAGCACTAAAATGTCGTTATTATTTTTTAAATCCTCGGCTGGACAATCAAAGACCTGAAGGGAGACGCCAAAAATTGTTGTGACTTAGTTTGCTATCCAGGGATAAATTAAAAGGGTTGAATTGCTTATCTAATCCATAATATATATTTACGAGTATATCTTACCCCCTTAATGTGAACAAACCAGTACACGTACTAAGATACATATGTAAGCCAAAGTTTCCAGGGCTCGATTCCCGTGTGCAGGTGTAATTTTTTTTCAGAATATGATATGTATTAAATGGTGAAGGAGAAACGCTACATATAAAGGAGGCAGCAGCTTTCTCATCACCGGCGTTAGGAAGACTGCCCGCTGCGCCAAGTGTCCAGAAAGAATGTATAACTCTCTCTTCTCTCTTGTGAAGGGAGACATGTATTTGTCTGTTAATCTATGTCGCGTGGTCAATGGTCAAGACGTCTAAGGAATCACTTGGCCGCGAGGCGTTAGCATGTCTGTCTGTCCCCCCAGAGTCAAGTGTCCAGGCTTCGATTCCCTGTATGACTGAAAATGATGGTTTAAGGGGGAGGGGAATGGGAACTAGTACACCAATTGAAGCAAATGAGACGGTCTTACACATGCCAGGGGTTCAAAACCCTATATTAGCCACATGTCATGATGTTTTTTTCTGGGAGAGCGGATTCCCGTAAGGTGCTTCCCTGTCTCACTCTCCGTGGCTTCGTTGAAACAGCAACAATAAATTTAACGTTCGCAAAAATATTTACTTTTACAAAAAAATCACAAGTAATACAATTATGAAAATCTTGAAATTTATTTTAAATTAATATGTTGATGAAACTATATACGCTGATATAATATATAACATTTACACTAAACAAATTAGTTACTTAAACAGCAAACCAAATATTTAATGTCCGAAAAAATATTTTGATCTAATAATAATATATTTACTTTTACAAAAAAAACAACAAAAAAACCACAAGTTTTACAATTATGAAAATCTTGAAAATATTTTGATATAATAATATATTTTAGTTTTACAAAAAAACAAAAAAAACCACAAGTTTTACAATTATGAAAATCTTGAAAATATTTTGATATAATAATATATTTAGTATTACAAAAAAATCACAAGTAATACAATGATGAAAATCTTGAAATTATTTTAAATAAATATGTTGATTAAACTATATATACGCTGACATAATATTTTAGATATAAAAATATATTTACTTTTACAAAAAAAACACAAGTAATACACTTATGAGGATCTTGAAATTATTTTTAAATTAATATGTTGTTACGTTTTAAATATGAAACTATATATCCTTTACCGTCCAAATAAGCCTCCATATAGATCTATGTAATTGAAAACATTTAACTTTAAGCTTTAATCATGATAATCTAATATTTGTTTGATTATTAAATTTTTTACATATTATGTTATTTTTAAAGTGTTATGAGCTTCGTTGTTACACCTTCATTACACTATAGGGCGTTTTACCATGACAGTTTTATCATCCAACTATGTCAAATAAAATTTGTATAAACTAAGTATTTAAATTAACATATTTGTATAAATTGTACATTTTTTTTGACATTAATGAATATATTTGTCAACAATTAACTTGATATGAAATTGTTCTAATAATACACCATCATGATTTAATATTATATTTGTGTTTTGCTTCATAAATGTTTTCATACACCCTCATGACACTTGTTCTCAATATATTCACAGCTGATCCACATTGATGGTGGAGTTGCTAAATTTATGTAAGGTATTTCGTAATCATTTCCAGGGGGATGCATCATACCTCCGTTCAGGACCCATGTCTATAGAGAGGGTTTTGTTGACATCATTGGTAGCGGGGGCATTGCAACCCCTGTTAAGAACCATGCTGTTGGAGGGGGATGCTGAACCCCCATTCGGAAGCCACTCGGGCTTAGCTCCTCCTGAGCTTATGATGGTTTTCTGGACAGGACTGTTTCCACTGGGACCCTTGTTGCAACATTTGCAGCGGTATATGTGTCTATGGTCTTCACAATATGACGTGACGAGAAGGCAAAGGGGGACTTCCGTACGATGGTGATGGCTGAGTCTTACTATGTATTCAGCCTGTCTAGCAATAAGAGATTTGGCCTTCGCCAGCTCAACTCGTAGATGAACGATTTCTATAGTACACAAATGAAACACATATATAAGATATATTAATTATTGTAGTTAGCCATTGAAAAATATTGAAAATAGCCCCAACTTAAGGGCCATTGAACAAATAAATTTGAACCAGAAAAGCCCTAGTTATGTCTCTGCACGTCAACACTAACTCTCGTTTGAATCAGCTATCTTCAGACTATATCTTAGATGGATTTTATTAATGTAGAACAAGATGGTACTATCTACAATTAATTTTAACCGTAACATAAATAATAGGCCTAGAACTATTTGTGAAATTAATGGAGATATCATGTAGCTAAATCAATTTAATTTAATTGGTATTCAAAATAATATAAGGATTCTTATCGAACACTGTAGGTCATTTCTTTATCTTTAATTAAGGTGCCGTGTTTCGAAATAATAAGTTGAGATATTATTTAAATGGCAATTGTATCCATATCTCCTCTAGTAAATATCTTGTAGTTATCAAATAAAGTTGAAATAAGTAATTTACTATTTGGCTCATCATCATTGACGGTGTAATATTAGTTTTCAACTACGCTTATTGCTTTAAAATGACTCGATACAGTTGATATGATCACCTGTTTATCTGAATAAATGTACATTCAACGAACTCAGAGGTCGTGTAACTCCAAGGAGGTTAATGAATGATGTTTAAATTTAACATTTCTGTTCCTGATGTGTTTAACGACCTTCAAGGCCCCAGCTATGTAGCCTCGCTCCGTACTTTGTAAATACATGTCTATCGCTCACCGATACGCCGTGTGTGTGTGGTGTGTGAGAGAGAGAGCTGTCTTTGATCTGGCCGTTTACACTTCTTTTATATTACAATAAATAACATTAATATATTAAATACCTGATGGTATTAAAGCAAATTTTACTAAAACATGAGCTCTTTTACATTATCAATAATACAGTTACTTATTTATCTAAAATAAACTAATTTAAGCGTAGTATACTTTACGACTATATATATAAAAATTTAATTGTTTTTTAATCAACGGGAGAAGTTTTTTATTTCTTATAAATAAGAATAACCTTTTTTTTAATAAATACAAAATTTACCAGATTTAAAATCAATCACCCCTCCGATTGATGAAAGATTTTGATGTAGATTCAGTGATGCGCAAGATGTTCCCCCATTATTTTGACTTAGATCTGAAGATAGCTGATTCAAACGGAAGTTAGTGTTGACGTGCAGAGACATAACTAGGCTTTTCTGGTTCAAATTTATTTGTTTAATGGCCTAAGGTTTGGGGCTATTTTCAATATTTTTCAATGGCTAACTACAATAATTTATTTTCTTATATATGTGTTTCATTTATTGTACTATACAAACCGTTCATCTACGAGTTGAGCTGGCGAAGGCCAAATCTCTTATTGCTAGACAGGCTGAATACATGTAAGGGCTCAGCAATCAACCATCGTACGGAAGTCCCCTTGCCCTTTCCCCGTCACGTCATATTGTGAAGCCCTTAGACACATATACCGCGCAAATGTTTGCAACAAGGGTCCAGTGGAAACAGTCCTGTCCAGAAAACCATCATAAGCTCAGAAAGGGGCTAAGCCGAGTGGCTTCCGAATGGGGGTCAGCATCCCCTCCAAAAAAGCATGGTTTTTAACAGGGTGCAATGCCCCCGCTACCAATGATGTCAACAAGACCCTCTCTATAGACATGGGTTAACGGGGTAGATGCATCCCCCCCGGGAATGATTTTAAATACCTTACATAAATTTTGCAACTCCACCACAATGTGGAATAGCTGGAAAATTTTTAGAACAATGTCAGAGGGGGATGAAAACATTATGATAACAAAACAAAATTAAATTAAATCAGTTTATTATTAAACAAAATTTTAATAAGTTTTTTGTTGACAAAAAATTCATTAATTTCAAAAAAATTACAATTTTACAAAAATTTAATTTAAATACTTTTTTATAAAAAATTTTTATTTTACAAGTTTGATATAAAACTGTCATGTAAAAACCCCAAGTTAAAAAGGTTAAAACGAACCAAACCTTTAAAAAAAAAATAATATGTAAAATTGAATAATCAAAAAATATTAGATTTTTCATGATTAAAGCTTAAAGTTAAATTTTTTTAAATTACATAGATTTATAGGGAGGTTTATTTGGACGGTAAAGGATTATAGTTTCATTTTTAAAAAAGAAACAACATTTTAATTTAAAAATTAATTTCAAGACCCCTCATAAGTTTTTAAACTTGTTTTTTTTTTTTTTAAAAAAGTAAATATTTTTTTTATTCAAAATATTATGTCAGCGTATATATATTTTAAATTTAACAAAATTTTTTTAAAAAAAAATTTCAAGATTTTCATAATTGTATTACTTGTGATTTTTTTTGTAAAACTAAATATTTTATTATATAAAAATATTTTCCGGTTTTTAAGAAAATTGGGGGGGCAAAAAAAAAGGGGCAACTTTTAAAGTTTTAAAGAAAAGGGTTTTTTTTTTTTTTTGTAAAAGTAAATAATTTTAAATTATTAGATCAAAAATTAATTTTTTTTCGGACTTTAAAATTTATTTTTTCTGTTTAATTTAACAATTTTTTAGTGTAAATGTTTTTAAAATTAAATAAAAGTATATATTTTCTTTCAACATATTTAATTTTAAAAAAAGACATAAGGGGGAAAAAATTACTTTTGATTTTTTTGTAAAAGTAAAAAATTTTTGCAACTTTAAAAATTTATTGTTCTTTTTCCCAACAAAACCCAGGGGAAGTGAACAAAGCCCCTTTAGGGGAATCCCCCTCTCCCAAAAAAAACCCCCATCATAAACATGGGGCTAAAAAGGGTTTTAAAACCCCCTGGCATGTGTAAACCGTCTCTTTGCTTCAATTGGTGTACATTCCCTTTCCCCTTCCCCCTTAAAACCATCTTTTTCAGTCATACGGGGAATCAACCCGGGACACTTGACTCGGGGGGGACAGACAGCCCTGCTAACGCCTCGGGCCAAAGGGTTTTCCCCAACCCCTTTTTGGACCATTGCCCACGCGACATAGATTAAAAGACAAATCCCTTTCTCCCTTCTAGGGGGAGAGGGGAAAAGAGAGTTATACTTTCCTTTCGGGACATTTGGGCGCAGCGGGCAGTCTTCCAACGCCGTGAGAGAAAGCTGCTGCCTCCTTTTATGTAGCTTTTTCTCCTTCACCATTTAATACTTTTCATATTCAAAAAAAAAAATTACCCGGGCACAGGGGAAATCGACCCGGGAAATTTTGGGCTTAATATGTATCTTAGTACGGAAATGGTTTTTCACTTTAAAGGGGGGTAAAAATACTCGTAAATTTTTATTAGGGATTAGAGGGGGCAATTAAACCCCTTTTAATTTATCTTTGGATCCCCAAAACTAAGCACAACAATTTTGGGCGTCTCCTTCGGTCTTTGATTGTCCAGGAAATTTTTAAAAAATAAAACGAAATTTTAGTCCCTAGTTTTTTTTTTTGACAATCAGAAATTTGTTTAAATTTTAAAACAACAAAAAGCACAATTTTATTTAGGTCTTTTACCAAACATAAAAAAAACATCTACCACCAGAAAATGAGTGGGAGTAAATTTTATTGTTATTTTTTTTTTATTGACAATCAAAAAATTGGGTTAATTTAAAAAACAACAACAACAGCAATATTATTTAGGTTTTTAAACCAAATTTCATAAAAAAAGACTTTCTCCCATTTTGAAAATGATAGGAGCCACCCCCTAAAATAGTTCAAGACACTTTAGAGACGGTAGAGTTATTTTGACAAGGGTCCCCACGGGTTTTTCCAGGCAATTTTAACTTTCCAACAAATTAAACAAAATAACATTAGGTTGGGGCTTTTCCGATAGCACAACCTTTATAACTTTTTTTTTTTTCTCAAGTTCTTTTAAAGCACTTGACACATTGTATTCCTTTTTTCGATCAGTCTAAGCCCCATAATACCTCCTCGTCCCAACGGGTATCCGGGTTGACAGCTTTGATAAACATTGAATTTTGTGCCAAAATAAGTTTGGGGATAGCTTTGCGTAGGAAACCATCACAAACCAGCATTTTAAAAAGGGAAAAATGTCAATTTGGGGATGCACAAAAGAAATAAAAAACCGCTCTTAACGTTTTTTTTTTCAAAAAATTTTACCACTACTCCTATGGCACAGCAGGTTTTTTCTAAATTTATTTTAAATTCCCCTTTTAAACCCTCACACTTTTTTCCTCCGAGATATATCAACAGCGTGCTTTAGATTTAAAGCGCTTACAATCCAAAATAGATTGACTTTGGGAAAGGGAAAAAGTTCCCCAAACTGCCCCCCGAGTAGTAGCCGGGGGCGTTTCACCTATAATTTTAACATTTTAATAATTTTTTTTAAAATTTTAAAAACCTCGAGATTTACAGGGTTTTTCAGACTTTACCTCCCCGGCGGGGGGTGGGGCACGCAGCTGACCTGCTGGCTGGTAAACAGGGGACTTGACTGTGGGTACCCCGGGAATCTGACGCCTTAAATTTAACCCCCGGGCGGTGGGGACGCAAAGGGGACTCTATTTAAATGGTAGACAACGACCTTACGACCGGGGACGCCTGTGAGTGTGGTGGGTAGACGACTAAAGGGGGTGGGTATCTGGGGCTGGGCACGCCTGGACCGGGGGGGTTTGTACGGCTTCTCTCTGAGGGGGGGCGGGGGGGGGGAAGTACGGTAGGAGGGTGTGGAGCCCCGGAAAGGGGTGGGGGTGGGGGTCGGGTAACACAGCTACCATCCCCTTGGGGAAATTTAAAAAACGGCGCACGTTACATCACACATATACTTTCCCGATTCCTCGTGGGAGACTTCCTCCTCGAGTGTACGGTAATCACAAAACCTCATTAGCCCCCTCCTCTTTTTTGGGGTTTCCGTCATCAACCCCCGCGACACGTGAACATTCCCCCTCCCGTCATATAGGCACGCCCCTCCATCGTATGGCCCACAAACATTAAATTAATATAGCCGGATCGAAGCATGGTGAGCGTACCTGAGAGTAAACGTCCCTGTAGAGTCCCCTATGCTCCGCTGCCCGTTGTTGTTGTTAACTGCCGTGTCTCTTAAGCGCGTTCAAATTTCACAATGGTAGGTGAACCGGGTTTTACTCCGGCGCAGGTAAATACCATTTTTCTTTATTTAACTCCACACGTCTTCATCTGTAAGAGTACCAAACCAGCAGGGTAAAATACAAAAAACTCCCGTCTAGTAGGCTATTAAGGGCCCTCCCGAACTTTGTATTGACGGCTTTTATTTATCCACCGATATTTGATCTACGCTAGATCACACAATTTGACGGTCTGCACCGCGTCGACGATATTTACCAGCTCTGTAACTTGTCCATATTGGACCGCTCTACAAACGTTTATAAATAGACAACCAAGTGGGCACCCCTCTTTATAGCACCCCCTCCCTCGTTTGCCGTCACACGATATATCTTTTCTCGACTTTCTTGTCGCCCGCCAACCTGGCCCCGTGTCGATGACCTCGATATCTAAGCTTGTCCCCAACTCGTCTTGTTGTGCCGACATACGGCGCCAGGGTTGCGACATAACACGCAATGATTACGCATTGGGAAAACCCCAAGGTTGTTGAGGTCAAGATCTATTCTTGTCTCGTGAGCCGTCAACTGACGCCAGGGAAAACCCCCCGCTTTCCCGGGGCAATGACCTCAAAATCTATTCTTGTCTTGTCTGCCCGACATACTGGCGCCAGGGAAAAACCCTGTTGCCCGGGGAATGACCTCGATATCTATTCTTGTCTTGTCGGGCCGACATATTGGCCCAGGGGAAAAAAGAGCCAGCAATGACCCATATCTATTTTTCTTGTCGGGCCAATAAATGGCCCAGGGGTTTGGGGCTAACACCGATGATTACGTCAAGGAAAAAAAAATCAGGTTGCCGGTCCGAGAGCTGGGGTGGAGGAAATTTCCAGGCATTTCACCGACGCTACCAAAAAACCAATTTTTGAAAACTTGTACGGGGATAGCGGCCCCTAACTGTGGATTCCGAGGCCCCCATTGTCGTGTCGCTAGAGTTGTACATAACAGCAATGATTTCGGCAAGAAAAAAAAACCCGGTTGTCCGGGCCGAGAGCGCGGGGGGAGGTACATTTTCCAGGGATTTTTGACAGACGCTCCCAAAAAACCAATTTTTTAGACTTGTAAGGGGGGAGGGCCCCCCAACTGGGATTCCCAGGCCCCCGGGGGAAATTAGAAGCAGAGTTCGACATAACCGCAATGATACGTCAAGGGAAAAACCAGCTTGCAGAGTCACGATCTATTTTTGCCCAACTTGTCTGCCCCCCAACCTGGCGCCCGGGTTGCGATGATTACGTCATTGGAAAACCCAAAGGGTTATCGAGGTCACTTGTGCCCCGGCAGTCTGGCTCAAAGGGGCAAGGAGGAGGGGGGTCTCGGGAAAAAATTCCCCACTCACCCCAAAACCAAGCGCAAGGGTTTATCTGCTTTTTCCGGGGCAGAGCCTTGTACAGAAAGCCGATGTTCTTTTTGGCTTTTCAGCCATAGCGCAAGCTTCGTGCCGACCCTCCTCAAACTGACGCCCGGGAAAACCCCCGTTTCCCCGGGGGAATGACTCAAAATTTTTTTGTTTGTTTCCCGACATACGGCCAGGGGAAAAAACCCCCTTTCCCGGGGGAATGACCCCAATATCTATTAACAATCATCAAGAAACCAACATGTCCAGGGTTTGTAGTCGAGGGGGAGGGGGAAGGCGGATGTGGAAAGCAGGGCAAAATTGGTGGGGGAAGGAGGATATTTATAGCAACCAATCAGAGGAAAGTAGGTCACTCAAACAGGATGTGAGTGTTTTGACCCCTTGTCGGAAGAGGGGTTCCCATACGCCATTTCTAGCTACTGATGTCTCTTAGGCTGGTATTACACTATCACATTTCTGTCAAATTTCTTTGATCAAAGATCTGTGATCAATGAAAATGTGATGTAAACTTTGATGACTTTCCCCAAAGGCTTTTATCACATAAATATTTTTTCAAAAACCTTTTTTCACTTTTTATGTTTAAAAAGAAACTTTCTCTTAAAAATTTGATTTAAAAAAAATGGCGACTGAAAGATTTTCCTGTAGGGGGTTTAAGGGAGTCTTAGATTTCTTAGGTGTATATTTTCTTTTTTTAATTAAATGGAGTGGGCTTTTGAATTTCCAATTTTTTAAAAATTTCCAGGGCCATAAAGTTAAAAATTTTTGATTAGATTCCCGGGTCTTCCGTTTTAATTTTTTTTTAGCAGGAAAAAGTTAAAAACCCCCTTTGGGAAATTTGTTTCCCAAAAAAAATCCACCTTTTTAAAAGGTTTTTTTTTCGTTCCCAAGCAAACAATGAGATTAACACCAAAATTTATCACGTCCCCTTTCACTTGGAATTAAACATTGGAGTAAATTTTTTTTAAAAACAATATTGTTTGCGACTGTGAAAAAAAAATGTGATGTAGTGTAATAACCAAACTTTGGGTCAAAAACGGCCCTTTAAATTTTTTTTTCTTTTATTTGTCAAAGATAAAATTTTACATTATTTCTTTGATCAAAAAAAAAAATGTGATTTGTGTAATACCAGCCTTAAAAGAAAGCAATATTTGGAAGCAAATTATATACCCGGGGGGCTTTTCCAAAGGAAATAAAAAAAAATGGGGTTAAAACCTTGGGAAAATTTATGAAAAAAGGGTGAAAACGTTAAGAAAGGATAAATTTAAGAATTTAAAAAGTAGAAATTTTTTATCTTTGTTATCACCCTTTAGCTTTAATATGATTTAAAACCCCCCCCCCCCCCCCCGGTTGTCTAGTGTTAGACAAGAACCCAAAAAAATGATATAGGTAGGCATATGTTTTGGAAAGTTCTCTGATTAAGTTATTTTTGAAAATTAATTAAAAAAAAATAAGCCTTACCCCCTTTAATTTTTAAAAGGCACTCATATATTAGTTCTGGGTTTTTGTAAATTTGGTTTTGGCCCCCTCCAGAGGGAAAAAAGAAAAAAAAATTACAGTTCCAGATTTTTTCAGGGCCCAACTGGATTTGTGTTGATTTGGGCCCGTCACAAAGGGGGAAGGGCCAGAACAAAAACCCTAGCCACAGGTGTTCCGGACCCCAAAATCTGTTTCGTATTGGTTTGGGTTTTTCACAGAGAAGAACCAGAATAAAACCCCTCACCCCGATGTTCCAAGGGGGAAACATTTATTCGTATTGGTTTGACCCATTTTTTAAAAAGGGGAAAAAGAACAAAAAGGGACAATTCCAGACAAATCTGGTTTTTTAATTAAAAATTTTGGGGGCCCCGTCCCGAGACAACCCGAAAAAACTACAATTTCCTATTGTTTACCAGTTAAAAGTCTGGTTCGTGTTTGGTTTGGGCCCGTTTTTTTAAGAAAGAAAAATTTAAAATTTCGTCCCCGAGTGGTTTTCAGACAAAGTTTGGGGTTTTTAATTTTTTTATTTTAGGCCTTTGAGAACCAAGGGCTAAGTCACAGGGCCCCGAGTGTTCCCGACATGTCTGGTTCGTTTTTTAGTTAGTTCCGTTTCCCAAAAAGAAACCCCGACTTTAAACCACGTATCAGAATGTTTTTAGATAAAATCTGGTCTGCATTGGTTTTTTTTCAGTCCCAAAGAGAAACCCGCCAAAAAACAAGTTTCCCCGAGTTTTTAAAAAACCAAGTCTGGTTTGGGATTGGGTTTTGGCTCATTCCGGGGGCAAAAAACCAAAAAAAAGATAACCCGTTGATCCCAAACAAAGTAAGGTTTGAAAAATGGGTTTGTTTCCCTCCCAGTGATAAAACCCGAAATATCACAGCCCCGAGTGTTCAGTCAAAGTCTGATTTAATTTTTTGTTTCGTTCAGGGGAGAACAGTAAAAACCACATTTCCCCAAAGTTTTCCGACAAAAAATCAGGTTTTGCATTGGTCTTTTCCGAAAAAACCCGG
>JBCFYV010005025.1:0-18377 GCA_039000515.1 Timema cristinae
TACTATTTGTTATGTAAAATTAATTCTAGATATGCAAGTTAAACTATTTCTTTAAAGTCATTTTTGAAAAATTTTGAATTCAAAAAAATTATCCTACAGTAAGTTACCATTAAATAAATAATTTGAGTTTAAAAAAGTGACTTTTGGGATATAGACCTATAAAATCTAAATATCAAGTATGAAAAAATCCATAGAACCGTTGTGCATCAGTGATAAGGGACAGCGTGACAGACAGGCATGGGGACCGACAGAATGGTAAAATCCACATTTGGGATTTAGATTAATATAAAACGTAAAAATCCTTCATTTCTCGAGACAAATTTTTCATGTTCTCAAAATTTATTTTAATATGAGAAATAAAATAGATTTATCTAATGGAACTTTTTTCCACCCCCTACACACTTCCCAGATAAATGTTTAAAAATTTGATGACTCTAAACGCTATTTTGATTATCCCACCTCTAATATTTTTGAAAATATATTATTTTATTAAGGTTTTGGAAGTTTTTACCAAGTTTTATTTTAATTTGGATGACTCAAGAAACTATTTATTTGGAGTTATCCTTATTCATATTTATTTTTTAAATTAGCTTCCTTAGAAGCTAATTTTTGTATTTAGATGATCCTCACCTGGACAATTTTGAAAAATTGAATGCTTTTAGAATATATTTGAAGTGATCCCTAACTGGCATATTTTTGAAAATGGAATGTCCTTAGAACTAATTTGCAGTTTGATGCAAGAGTTTTGACTTTATATTCGAGAATATAAAAAGGTGTGAAATATATCTAGAGGGGGATTAATCCATTAGAGTCAACTACACACCCTCCTTCAAACATCCCACTCCCCTGTTTTGTTTTAAGTGTTTTGTAGAGAGGCTTTCCTCAATTTTGGAAATTATACTTATTTAAAAACCTATGTAAAATAGTCCTTTTCTAATTTTTTAGTTTTGATTCTCCTACAACCTTTATGGAGAGACCAACTTCAGTTAGTATTTGAAATTTGGATACCTCTAAAAACAATGTATATAATGATTGAGAAAAAATATCATGTTTATGATAAGCTATTTGGAGAGATATTTTCTCAGATTTTATCATTGGGATCATTCTAGGGGTTATTTAGATTGCCCCTCACCTGAATTTTTCTCGAAAATTAGATGCATATTTAAGGTTTTTTAAAATTCATAACAATAATTTAAAAATTGGATCTTCTTAGATAAAATTCGGAATGGTCCTATTCTGAATTTTTTTTAAAAATTAATTGCCTCAAGAAAATAGTTAAATGGTCTTCCACTTAAACCTTTTTTGAAAATTGCAAATTTTCAGAAATTATTTGGAGTGGTCCTAACGTGATAACTCTTCAAATTTACATGCGTCTGGAAGCTACTTGATGTTATTCTCCCTATAATATTTTTGAAAATTGGATGCCTTAAAACCTTTTTAATGAGCTCTTATCCAGATATAATCCTTACAGAAAATTTGACCTTTAAAGATGAATTTTAAAATTTTGGTGGTTTTTTAAAATTAATTAAGAATTGTCTTGGTCCTTGGGATTAGTGGAGGGATGACCTGGCCCACTAGAGATAGTATTGTGATTTTTTACCGTTATTCCCCCCTCCTCTTGCCCTCTCCCCTACACCGCCCTGTTGACTCATACCTGTCGCCAGTTTGGCGTGTTGACAAGACAAGTTGAGGACACGACCTTGAATGATGTCGCAGCCCTCACTTGCAATGGGCTTTACCGATGACGTCATCGCTCTGTCGCAACCCTGATGACTCATACCTGGCACCAGTCTGGCGTGTTGACAAGACAAGTCAAAACAAGTCGAGACACGACCTTGAATGATGTCGTAACCCTCACTTGCAATGGGTTTTACCGATGACGTCATCGCTCTGTTGCAATCCTGATTACTCATACCTGGCACCATCTGGCGTGTTGACGAGAACAAGTCAAGATAAGTCGAGACATGACCTTGAATGATGTTGCAACCCTCACTTGCAATGGGTTTTACCGATGACGTCATCGCTCTGTCGCAAACTTAGCAGGGGATAGCTATAAATAGTGGCACCTGTTTTGAAATCTTTCATTTTATAATCTGTCTTCGTGTGCTAAACAAGAAAACTGGATGAGTGATTACGCTTCACTGACGGACCTGGGTGAGTAGATGTAATTTTCTAACACTCACACTTATTATTTATTTGTTGTTAAATCAAAGTGTATACATTCTGATATATTTCAAAATTACAATAAACCAGGTCAGACTTGTCTAAATTTATTAATTTATGTTAATTAAAACATCAGCACAAAGAAAAAAACAAATGTGCATATGCGAGCAAAAAGTGCTACGATAAAGTGGCTTGTAGTGGAGGCCAAACTGTGCTCTGTAAAGACTGCGGGCGTTGGTTCACAAACCAGACATGTTTTGATAACCATAAACGTCCCGGTTTTTTCAGTGGTCACAGGTCGGTCTGTGATGTTAAAAAGGTATGCGAGCAATTTTTCAGTTTGGAAAGATCAAATTATTCACAGAGGTGTTATGAGATTTTTTGTAGAGTATGCGAGACCCATCGTCCCTTTTGGTCATTTCTGTTATATGAAGCAGGCCCCGTCAAAGCCGTCACTGGAAAGAGTAATTTCATGTTTGTATTCTATGATTTTGAATGCAGACAAGAAACGCCTCTTCAAGGTGCGGCGCGGCACGTACTTGCACGAACCAAAACTCTTTGTCGTGCAGTTCGTGTTGTAAGGCCTGCGTACATATAGATGCAAATGACTATCATTGCACCGAATGTGGGGGCGATAGGACTCGCATATTCAAGGGTGATACCACGATGGCTCAATTTTTTAAATTTATAGAACAAATTAAAGCTTCAAAATTAAAGGATATAACCCTCCTCGGCCATAACGCGAATTCTATGATGGAAATTTTATTTAAAGTATATGATGGAGGTTAAAAAATGGACTCCAGACTTATAATGAACGGTGGGAAAATCATGTCCATGCGTTACGTCCGCTCCAATTTATTGACTCGCTGAAATTTCTCCAATGTCGCTGTCCAAATTGCCCCAAACTTTTGGACTGGACGAGTCTTTGGCCAAAGGACATTTCCCCCATTTTTTCAATAAAAAAGAAAACGCGGGGTATATGAGTCCCTTGCCGCCAAAGGAGGACAACGGCATAGGCGAGATGTCAGTTGAGGGAAAGGAGCACTTTGAAAAGTGGTATGACGCGTTGGTCAAAGAAAATTATGTCTTTGATTTTAAACGCGAGTTGGAACTGTATTGTGTGAAAGATGTAGAGATCCTACGGAAGGCCTGCCTGAAGTTTAGAGAGATGATCGTGGAGAAAGCAAAGGTGGACCCTTTCAGAGAGGCGTGTACGATAGCTGGAGCGGCATGTTGGTTTACCGCCGAAGTCATCTAAATGAGAATACTATTGGTATTATCCTAACAGTGGCTATCGGTGCGTAGACCAAACAATCGCACGTCGCTGTACAATGGCTCTGCTGGGAGAACCATCAGCGTGGTGTCTCTATTCTTCATGCGGGTAACGGCCGTGAGGAATATGTGTTAGGACGCCGTGTAGACGGTGTTGTTAAAGCTGGAGATACCACCACCGTCTTCCAGTTCTGGGGCCGTTATTGGCACGGGTGCCCTCTCTGCTACTCTGATAGGGCCACCCCTGTCAAAAATAGTCCCACGAGACCATGGAGACGCGTTATGAAGTGACCATCGCTTGTTTGGAAAAGTTTAAAATGCCGGCTACACGGTCGTAGAGATGTGGGAGTGTATGTTTAATGCGATGAAACGCACAGACAAGGACTTGCAGCAATTTGTACTCCGGCACGAGGTGTATACCAGAGCCTCTCAGCCCAAGGGATGCATTCTTTGGCGGGCGTACAAATTGTATCAAGCTCTTCCATGAAGCAGACCTTTCTTGTGGAGAGAAGATCAAGTACTTGGATGTGTGTTCGTTGTATCCATGCGTTTGCAAGTACAAAAAATACCCATTTGCCACCCAAAATTCACTTGGAACCAATTGTCCGTCTATAGATCAAGTAGAAGGTATAGCCAAAGTTACAGTGACGCCTCCGCGAGATTTATCCTGCCCGTATTGCCTACACGGATGCACGACAAACTAATGTTCATCTTTTGCAGGAAATGTGGGGGGAGGAAAACCAAGGCGCGTGTCAGCACAACGAGAAAAAGATCGCTGGTTACAGGCGTCTGGGTGATTGACGAGATCCGGAATGCCGTTGAGAAAGGTACACCGTTGAAGCAGTAACGAAGTGTGGGAGTATAATGTATCTGTTTACTACCGTCAGACGCATCTGGCGGCCTGTTTCACGGGTACATTGAACTTTTTTGAAAATTAAACAGAAGCCAGCGGGATGGCCAGAGGGGGTTACCTTTATAAGAGGAAAAGTTAGCTTACATTCAAAATTATGAGGAAAGGAAAGGGGTAAAACTCGATTTTGGCTCTGTTTGTAAAAACCATGGTCTCCGCACTCTGGCTAAACTTTATTTAAATTTCACTATGGGGAAAGTTTGGACAAAGACCCGATTTACCACACGTAGCTGTTTTCAACGACTATCAGGGAATCCACAAGTACCTGTTGATCCGTACATCACCGTGGACAGCGTCATTGATGTAAATGATGAGGTTATGTTCCTCAATTACAAGGATGCGCGTGACGCGTTGCGCCCTAACCCTAACACGAGTGTGGTGGTGGCGTGCTACACGACTGTTATGGCTAGGTTGCATTTATACAGCATCCTTGAACATTGGGGAACCGCGTTTTGTATCATGATACAGATAGCGTTCTATTTACCGAACACACCGGCGATTGGAGTCCACCGACCGGAGACTTTTTAGGTGACCTCACTAATGAACTTCAGGATTACGGTCCGGGAAGCTACATTAGCACCTTTGTATCTGGTGGTCCCAAGAATTACGCGTATCGGGTTTGTGTTGGTGGTGATCCTGCCAAAACAAAAACGGGTGTGAGAGGTTCGTGGGATCACCATAAACTATGGCAACCAGAACGATGTTAATTTTGAACTTTGAAAGCTATGGTCACAGAACAGGCTGCGGAAAGATACATACAGATACCGCACAAAATTGTAAGAAAAAGTCTTGCGACTGTATGTACCGTTTCGCAGACTAAAGTCTACCGGCCCGTGTACACCAAACGTCGGATAACCGATGATTTTAATACGTTGCCGTTTGGGTATCAAGTCCTTGTAAACGCCCTTGCCAAATAAAAGGTGATCATTTAGACGGCTGAATAATCATCTTTTTTCCTTTCACTCTAGACAGTTCCATTGACATACCATCTTTCAAAGATTTGAAATATTTTTATATTCTTTTTCTGCAAGAAAACAAGCATATTTTTTTATATTTTTTTATGCACCCGAGATAATTTTTTTTATTATTTATTTGCCAGTACAGTCCTCCGCCTACCTAATTTTTCTAGTCATTATTTATTTGTATATATTTTAATTCTAGTCAATGTTTGTATATCTTTATTTCAAATCTAATAAACAGATTGTATATAATATTTATTACCTTTCTAGTCAAATATAATAAAATGATTGTATATATTTTTTTTTAAATCTATTCAAATATATATATAATAATCTGGTTGTATATATATTTATCATATTTAGTACCGAGACCACTATTCCCCCAAATTGGTAAATATTCACAGTATACTTTCACTGTGTGTAAATAAATATTGTAAAAAAACCAATTATGTATATGAAAATAAATATATATTGTAAATATTCACAGTATACTTTACACTGTGTGATATTTTTTGCTTGTAAATAAATATTGTAAAAATTGTTGTTTTGGTTTTAACGTCTATACCCCCACACCTCCCTCCTATCCTATAAATACAAGCTCATTTAGCTTATAAGCTCAGTCTCAAACATTATGGACAAGTTGAAACATCCATTTTCGGCCATCATAAGCGGCCCTTCCAGCTGCGGAAGGTCACATTTTGTAGCAGACTTTATTCCGTCACCTGGACACAATATGTGTCGTTAAATTTGATAAAATCACATGGATTATGCTTTATGGCAACCGGGATTTAAACAAGACGGGACAAGTCCCGCGTCATATTCTGTAAGGGTTTGGCGGAAATGGATGACTACTGTAACGACTCTCCCAGCTGATTATCCTGGACGACCTGATGCATGAAGCCAACAAAGTGGTCGTCGATCTTTTCACCAAAGGATGCCACCATCAAAATATTAGCGTCCTGTACCTTACACAAAATATTATTCCATCAGGGCAAGGGCCAAAGAGACATTTCCTTAAACGCACATTATATCGTGCTTTTTAAAATCCAGGGATAAAGCTCAGATTCAACACTTTGCACGACAATTGTCCTGAAAATCCCCGTGTTTTACAAGAGGCTTACACTGAGCTACAAGTACGCCTCACGGCTATATATTGTTAGATTCAAACAAGGTACACCAGAATGGTTCAGATATAGAACCTGCACCGATGCCGGGTGCTGTGTGTACCTACCACGCAAAAGCTATAAAAAACACCGACACTTCCCGCTTACAGATCATTTCATAACCATGAGTCCCAAAGTGTTGAAGCAGGCCCCTCTGCTACGTGCGATGTATCGCATGAACCCGCAACAACGTGTCGCCTTGATGAAAACGGCCGACAAGAAACTGGTTGACTCTGTTTGCGAGTGTGCCTACAACACTTAAAAGGGCGGGTACAGCTGAAAATTACGCAGAAGCCAAAGTTACGTGCTCAAAAGCAGGTGTTGTGCAAGCATGTCAAGCGAGGAGAGTGCTGGAAGAAGAAGAGAGACTACTCGTTCAGGAAGGAGGAGCGTTCTTGCCCTTACTTTTAGTCCCTCTAATCAGTGGGGTCCTCGGTTCCTTATTCAACAAGTAAATAATGGAACACAGGAAAAAGATGATATTGGTGTGCCCTGATACATTACACCGTTACGAGCAACACACCAACAAACGGCTTCGGACAAATCTAGTAGTCTCAGAGTTGGACAAAGAAATGGAAAAAATCCTCTCTTCAAAACTTGACGACACGTCTAAATGGACTTTATACCAACAAGTGCTACAGCGCTATCTACACTTTAGTCAACACCCTCAGCCAACTGAAACCACCGCCACCACCACCATCCCCCACCCCTGATAGTGTCTGTACTTCCCATCCCGGGCTGTACTTAATACTGTAACCAACACAGGCACTTAAAAAGCTGAAATTTTACTAGAAACATATTAAGTCCCGAGGCGGCATCTCTGAGACTCAAATGGAGAAGTGAGTTTCAAGATACGCCTCTCCATGGATCCAATATTGTGGATTTAGTCAATGATCTGGTCAGAGCAAGAAGACACATTGAACCGTCAGGGTGGCGAGAGTTTCTCACGGCGCTGCAAAAAATAAAAGTTCCGAAAGAATTTTTGTAAACCCGAAACATTTGGCGCCCATTAGAGATCCGACGCCGTACCACAACTTACACCGTCGCAACGCCCTAAGAAGAAGAAACTGAAGAGGGTGGATGAAAACAGGTGAATGCCGTTCAGAGCTTAATGGACCGTTTAGCCGACATCTACTACGACCCTTCTCATCCTGCGTGGTTTGTTCAGGCAGCGTCGCTCATAAAGCGTCTCAAGAAAGATCCCGAAAAAGTAAGAGAATGGCATCATGCGCAGGACGCTTATACCCTACACAAACCTGTGGTAAAAAAATTTCCACGCAACAAGTACGTGGGTCAAACATTGACGATCTCTGGCAAGCCGATCTAAACGACATGCGAAGTCTCAGAAAATACAACGACGGCGCAGTGTACTTGCTCACCGTCATTGACGTGTTTAGCAAGATGGCATTGGTGAGGACGCTTCCATCCAAGACGGGGAGCGTCGTGAGAGACGCCTTTAGGGACATTTTCAACAAAGCGGCCGTAAACCTCTAAGTATACAGACAGACAAGGAGACAGAATTCACGGCCGTCTAGTCCAAAAATTTCTCAAGCAAGAAGGCGTGCATTACTACACCACTCATAATCCAGACGTGAAGGCAAGCATCGTAGAACGGTTCAATAGAACTCTGAAAGGACGCACTTTACCAAAAATAACACGTATCGGTATGTGGACGTCCTCCAACATTTAGTCGACACTTACAACGGTGCCAAACATTCCAGTATCAAAATGGCACCCTCGACGTTTCAGAAACTAATGTGCTTCAAGTCAGAGATAAACTGTACGGTAAAGGCGCCAAACCGAAGCCTAAATAAAAGTCGGTGACCGGTGCGTATAGCAAATCCAAAATGCTGTTTGAAAAGGGCTACGAAAGCAATTGGAGCGAAGAGATTTTCAAAGTCAGCAGTGTCGTGTTGCGACAACCTGTCGTCTACAGAATCGCCGATCTTGACGGCGAAGAATGGAGGGGACGTTTTACGAGCCTGAATTGCAGCGCGTATGTCTCCCTGAAACTTTTAAAGTTGATAAAATACTACGTGTCAAGGTTAAGGGCGCCAGAAAGAAGGTTTTTCGTGCAGTGGAAAGGTTACCAGCCAAGTTTTAAAATCCTGGATTCGTGCAGCTACGTCAGCGCACTACCATGGAGGACCAGTCTTACATCACTTTGCCGAGCGACAGCTCTATGGATATTTCCGAAAATACGCTCACGAAATTTCGCACGCAACTTCCTTACCGTCTTACAGTCAGGGCAGGTGGGAAGTCGCTCTGGCTGAATTTCAATATCCTTGTTCTTTCACCACCGTACCTGAGGGTCAAATATTGTATGGTACACAGGGTGGACGCTAACGACGTGGAACAAATATTCAAGGATCATATCCCTGCTGGAAACATACAGCACTATCCGGAATTGATCAAAGCTCTAAATGACATAGATACGTTTCAAGGGAGTTCCGGAGTTGTATTCCAATACACAAGCCTCAACAAAAAAGTGGAAGTTTTCTCTACACCAGATATACAGCTGCTTAGTCTATCAACCCAGCTAAGTCTACAGCTAGGTTTCGATCCTCAGACTAATCTGATCAAAGTACCAAAGTCTCCGTACGCCGCCAACATTCTACTAGGCCTGCCCTCGCAAATGTACATCTACACGGATATCGTCGAACCGCAGCCCGTGGGTGACATTGTGGCACCTCTGTTACGTATCATCGGTATCAACAACGTAAACTATTTCTACGGCATACATAAGAAAGTTAGCTACGACCCGTTTGCACTACATGCCTGTGCTTAGAAGGGAAATTGAAAGCTTGGAAATCAATATAAGAACCGACACGGTTGAACCTGTACCATTCGAGCTTGGAAAATTGTGCATGAAACTCATTTTCGGCGCTGCTCAACATGAACTGTCCCTACCAAAGATACTACGTCAACAAGGCTGTAACCGGAATATCTTCGATCTACCACTGTGTTCCCTATCAGCGAGGGTATAGGATAGGAAGTTTTTTCAGCGGCGTTTTCAAAAGCGTCGTACCGTTGCTGAGAAGCGGTGCTAAAGCCATAGGAAAACAGGCGCTTCATACGGTATCGACGTGCTCTCGACGTTGCCAACCAAAGGCGTCCTTTCAAAGAGGCCCTACGGCAACGTGTCGGTGAGGCTGGAACAAACCTGAAACGCAAGGCTGAACAGAAGATCAGCACGCTGATGACCGGCTCAAGCTATAAAGGGCATTGTAAGAAGCAACGACGTCATTCTAAGGTCGTCACCCGACGTAAAAAGCTCAAGAAAGGAGCTAAAGATATTTTCAGTTAAAATTTCGTTTCTACACCCCCAGTCCTGCAAGTGTGCCAACAGCGAACTCGATCTCTTTTCCGTGCCACCCACTCAAACTTGTCTTGAAAGTGGACAATGGCTCCAGTACAAACCTGTCTCTTCCCTCACCGATGATTCACCCATCGAATTTACGTTACAGGACAAGGCGAGTTTTATATAGATCTTTCACAGACTATGCTCTATCTCAGGGTTGCCATCATGAAACGGTGGAGCTTTCACTGAGGTGGATCAGATTGCACCCGTCAACACTGGTTGCATTCGCTATTCACGCAGTTGGAGTTGTTTTTAAACCAAAAACTAGTATCCCCACCAGCAACACGTATGCCTATAGAGCGTACATTGAGACGCTGCTCAATTACAACAGTGAAGCCAAATAACGCATTTGACTTGCGGTCTTTGGTTCGTAGACACCCCCGGAACTTTGAGGAGGCTGACGCCAACAACAAGGGATTTTAGGCCCGTCGCAGTCTCACCACAAAAAGTAAGACATCTGATCTTTTGGGGTATCTACACGGTGACGTGTTTAACCAAGAGAAATAACTTTTGAACTGCACCGAACTCAGAGTCAAGTTGGTCCGTTCCCGTGATGGGTTTAGTCTTATGGCGGTCCCTGATCTCCCTCACTTTAAGGTTCTCATCGCCGAAGCTGGTCTTCTAGTGCGACGTGTCAAAGTAGCACCTTCTATACTGTTGGACACGCCAAAGCATTAGACGTCAGTCCCCGCAAAGTATCCCATCACGCGTGTGGAAGTAAAAACACTCACTATTCCTACGGGTGTGCAAGGGAAATCGCTGGACAACGTATTCACCGGACAGTTACCCAAACAGTGCATCGTGGGTTTGTGTCAAACGTGTGCGTTCAACGGAGACGCCACCAAGAACCCGTTCAACTTTCAAACCTATGGTATGAACCATTTCTCGCTGTACGTGGATGAGAACAAGTACCGTTGAAACCGTTACAGCCCAATTTTTTAAACGGACACTATGTCCTGTCCTACCACACGCTGTTTTCTGGAACGGTATCCATTTCATGAACGAGGGTGGTGACTCACACGAGAAGCCTTCCCCAATGGAATCATCTCATGGCTTTCAATCTCACACCTAATTTGTCCGCTCACATTACATCGCATTGGAATTTGACGCGACACGTTTCTCTGAGCATCGAAGTGAGCTTCACCCGGGCTCTCACCGAAACCGTCAACTGTATCGTGTACGGCGAGTCTGCCAACATCATCACCATTGACAAGGATAGAAACTTCGTGACCGATTATGGAATTTAATATTAATCGGCTTCTCGCCCCTTACCCCCCTCATTTAAACTATGGACGTCATTGTAGATTTCCAGAGCTTCATCGACGCAACAAAGAGTTTATCGTCAAGGAACTGAGTGTTTTATCTGTATGTGGCACATTACTTCAACATTGGTGTTGAAACCTCCATACGCTATCGAAGAACTTTCCACCGATGCCGAAAGAAAGCCGTCTATATAGTCAACAATCTGCACGGTATCACCTGGGATAGCGGTGATGTGGATTACAGTCTGCTCGAATCCTCCTCTCCCGTGCTACAACGCGTGCAGAAACCGTCTACGTCAAGGGGTCAGAAAAGAAAAAGTTTTTAGTCAAATACACGTCTACACCCATCGTAGATCTGTACGACAGAGGTTGTTCGTCACTGAAAACACTTAAATTGGGTCGCACCATGTGTATGGCACATAGTTCTGTATGGAATTTCTGCTCTGCCTCTATCGTCTGGGGACTTCGAGATTGGATGATTGAAGATGGACACGCACACCATAAGACGTGCGCTGAAAACAACCCATGGTTCCGTTCTGTACGGTCGGGTGTTTTCCCTGCTGATCAACTACCCGCAAGAATAGCTCGACCTGCCGCTCTAGTCATCAACACCGATCCACACACCAGGCCGGGACGCATTGGGTCGCCATTTATCAACAAGAACGCGTGGGAGAATACTTTGACAGTTATGGTTTTCCATCACGTATAAAGTCACATCTGACATTTTAAGCAAAAACACTTTTGCACGTCCCATAGCAAGCTACAACTTCAAAGCATCGCATCAGACGTTTGCGGCCATTACTGTCTCATGTACCTTCTCTATCGCGCCCAGAACATTCCGCTGAAAACTTTCCAAAACATATTCTCACCCACCAATCATACAGCAACGACGCTAAGGTGAGCCGATATTACAATTGTTTTTTCAAGACTGTAGGGGCATGCCGCCCTTAAGAAGCCGTGTCCAGGCAGCGTGCGCCTATAAAAGCGGCGTCTCGGCGACGTGTCGCCCATAACCACCGAAACATCATGGAAGGTCAAGACGTTTGCTGCAGCAAGGCAAAGCCGGTGAAACCACTCGCCATCACCAGTATTTTTCAACACATTGTTCCCGCTGGATGGAGTCGACGCCAAGTGGGTCATCGTCGCATGAGTGTCAAGAACAACTTTACGCCCTATGTCCAGCTAGAAAAATGTGGAGGGAACTGAGAGTGTTTAACCGTACAGAATGGCAAGAACTGGGCAGTTACAAGTCTGTCATATAAAAGTTTTTCACAACACACAACCTCCTCAGAAGATTAGTCCAACTAATCATGAAATCTCTTGATACGCATGTGCGGTGACCGTTATGGTCGTCATCATTGAGAAAACAAGATGCCGGACTCAAACGGGTCGCCTATCAAGCACCTAGCTGGGCGCGCCTTTTGAGGTGTGGGACCTCATCGATGTCGCCGTCGACCGACGTGACATGTGGTCGACACCGTTGCACGCTATTGCAACAATTTGATCGACACACTCGTCGTGGATGTATGCGACGCGCTAACAGAATCGGCGGATGTCATTGCCCTAGAACAGCCTATGGTGGAAACGCACATCAAAAACCTTGATCTTATCAGTGCTACCTACTATACACGTCAAGTCATCGGTTTGGACTATTACTTGCTTGATTGTGAACCAAAAAACAATTTTACTAACGCATCTAAGAGACACTGTAGAAAAAGTATGAACGAATATATGCGTCATTTCCTGTAAAAAGTGTATGATAAATATTATGTATGATGTATTTAATGTTTAATAAATAATATATTTGTAATATCTGTGTTTATTCACGCAAACCCTATTTATCCTTACACGTAGTGTAACCAGATATGAGTCTAGATTTGTCAAACAGCTAATCTTAATCCCTACATGTTGCGCGGTAGATACCAAACAGACAATTTTATTAGACTTTTGTGAGGTATAGCGGCCCCTAACTGAGAATTATAATCACTGTGACGTTTCCACCTGGAAAGAGAGGGGCCCCTAAGTGTGTATTATAAGAGCTGTGTCAATGCTCCCACTATTCCTTCTTTACTTGTCTTGTCGACCCGCCAAACTGGCGGAAGGTATGAGTAATCAGGGTTGCGACATAGCGATGTCGTCATCGGTTAAAACCCATTGCAAGTGAGGGTTGCGACATCATTCAAGGTCGTGTCTCGACTTGTCTCGGCTTGTTTGACTTGTCTTGTCAACACGCCAGACTGGTGCCATGTATGAGTCATCAAGGTTGCGACAGAGCGATGACGTCATCGGTTAAAACCCATTGCAAGTGAGGGTTGCGACATCATTCAAGGTCGTGTCTCGACTGTCTCAACTTGTCTTGACTTGTCTTGTCAACATGCCAGACTGGTGCCAGGTATGAGTCATCAGGGTTGTGACAGAGCGATGACGTCATCGGTAAAACCCATTGCAAGTGAGGGTTGCGACATCATTCAAGGTCGTGTCTCGACTTGTCTCGGCTTGTCTTGACTTGTCTTGTCAACACGCCAGACTGGTGCCATGTATGAGTCATCAGGGTTTGCAACAGAGCGATGACGTCATCGGTAAAACCCATTGCAAGTGAGGGTTGCGACATCATTCAAGGTCGTGTCTCGACTAGTCTCAACTTGTCTTGACTTGTCTTGTCAACATGCCAGACTGGTGCCAGGTATGAGTCATCAGGGTTGTGACAGAGCGATGACGTCTCGGTTTAAAACCCATTGCAAGTGAGGGTTGCGACATCATTCAAGGTCGTGTCTCGACTTGTCTTGACTTGTCTTGTCAACACGCCAGATGGTGCCAGGTATGAGTCATCAGGGTTGTGACAGAGCGATAACGTCATCGGTAAAATCCATTGCAAATGAGGGTTGCGACATCATTCAAGGTCATGTCTCGACTTGTCTCGACTTGTCTTGTCAACACGCCAGACTGGTGCCTGGTAGGAGTCATCAGGGTTGCGACAGAGCGATACGTCTATCGGTAAAACCCATTGCAAGTGAGGGTTGCGACATCATTCAAGGTCGTGTCTCGACTTGTCTTATCAAACACGCCAAACTGGCGACAGTTATGAGTCATCAGGGCGGAGTAGGGGACTGGCAGGAGAGAGGGGGAGATAAACGGTAAAAATCACAATACTATCTCGAGTGGCCAGGTCATCCCCTCCACTACTCTTGGGTTACGTAAACTTTTGCTTTTTAGCATTACGTACTACTACCTTTTAAGGTTATACGAATATGTACTAATCACGTTTATGAGTTTTGGATGAGTAAGGTTGAATTTAAAGTAATTGTACCGGAATTTACTTGGTGGGAAAAGTGGAAAATGATTTTTCAAAACCAGCCCAGAAACCCGACCGGGACTCGAACCCCAATATCCCTGTAATGGCAGTTTAGTCTAACTCTAGATTGACTTCTTAGACTATGCAGCTACTGAAGCAAGTCATTAACATTAAAGTTACCTTCCACGTACAATCATTAAACATAACACATTTCTCCCAGACAACTCCGTGTTCTTCAAACTAGTTAATAAATAATTTTCTTTTTCCTAGAAAACTTTTTCATGTAATGTAATCGACAAATAGCTTTTATTCACTTGTTATAAGCACTTGTATCACACAAGTGTTGTTTCCTTCGCGTGTGAGATGATCACGGAGAGAAATCGCGCCCAGAAAGACTCACAGCACTAAACCAACAAGCGTTCCACACCATGCAGAAACAAAATCTGTCCATGCGTGGATTGATTGAGGCACGTCAGGTTATGTGAACTAAGGAAGGAGAGGGAGAGGGTTAGGGGAGGTATTGAGAATGAGATAGTGAAAGGGTGGGGGAGGGGGTAGAGGAGTTTGAGGAGTGTATGGGGCGAGAGACCCCAAAAACCTCTCTTTGATCTTACACCCTGGTAACTTTCTTGGACACAAGCGAGCGTTAAGGAATTGCCAATTCAATATTTGAGGAAGAGTAGCAACGTCCTGAAGATATATATAGACTCTGTATTGAGTCGAGATATGAGATGAAAGCGTTTCTTTTTTCCTTCTCCTTTACTTATTCTTCTTTGTTTTCTTTTTGTACCTTGTTCTTCGTTTTCTTCTCTTCTTTTCACCTTTATCTAAATTCAAGCGTAAAAAAATATGCTTTGTTGTTCTATAGGTTATGTTCTGATATACCATATTTGTATATTGTGTTGTAGTTTTTTAGCTGTTTTTGAAAAAGAAAAGTGTTTGCCTAACTGTGAACAGCAAATCTTCTGGAAATTGTTTGAAAATTATTAATGATAGGGCTACATGCTAGAAATGTAAGATACTTATATCTCATTTTGAGATATTAATATATAGGG
Organism: Timema cristinae; assembly: GCA_039000515.1. NCBI lineage: Eukaryota > Metazoa > Arthropoda > Insecta > Phasmatodea > Timematidae > Timema > Timema cristinae. The sequence continues at coordinate 15,438 of JBCFYV010005025.1, forward strand.
CCTAGTATAAAATATTATTCTAAAGGTTGTAAACAGTTTTACTTATTTATTGTTCACTTTAAAACCATTATTGCATTTTGCTATTTTTGCCCTAAAAAACTAAGGTATCAAAGCGCTCATATAGCTAAAGGTCACAGACAAAAATTTCTTGTATTTGTCCAAGGTATACTTTAAATATAAATATGAATTCACCCAGAAGAATATGCATTTGAAAGGAAAGGGGGTACATTATTTAAAGATCAGCTTGTTGGACTCAACATCAAGGTAAGACTCAAGAAAATTAGTATGTTAAGGTTGTCAGAGTATACTATACCACTACATTACCTTTAGTGTGATTTCCATGATGATAGATTAAATATGATTGTCCCATGATGGTAGGTAAATTGTGATTGCCACTTGATAATAAATATATTATGATGTATATAAGATGTTCAATGTCAGAGGTGGCACGAGGTAAATTTTGCGCCCGGGTGGGATTGCTTTTAGGCGCTCCCCTATATAACTAGGTATAATATAGTCCATTCACAAAACTTTATGATCTGCAAAACCATTTATTTGTTGTAACTTTTGGCATTCAAAAATTAAAAACAAAATTATATATTATATTTTTTTATCTTGTTCTTCTCTAAACCGTTTCTACAACTTCTGCTAGCTGTTACCTACCAGATTTCCTATGAGGAATGGACTATGAAAATATTAAAATAGCCCCCAAACCTAACAACTCCAAACCTGAGGATGCCGGTGCGTGTTAGGAAAATAATCTGAAGGGAAACTACAAAAATGGTAACCATACTCCAAATATTTCACTGAAAGATTGTACGAAAACTGTTTGGATTACTAAGAAAACTATAAAAAGTTTTGTAGACAAGGTTTTCTTCTCTTATTTAAACTATAACCAACAGTTTGACATAATTAACGGCTTACGTTATAATTGCAAAGAAAAGTTTTAGTGTGTTATTTCTTCAAGATGGTAAATATAAAATAACTATTTTGGCATTATATTCTATTTAACTCACCACAAATAACAATACTAATATGTAAATTTTCACGTTATTATCAAAAAGTGAACGATTGGATGTGCTTAGCAACTCCACTATAATGCCAAAGTTACATTAATTTGGTTCATAGACTATTTTCTGATAACGCCCGAGTTACATTAGGTAGTTTTGTGCTCTGTTTGTCGCCCTTCTTGAGCTGGCACCCTGGACAGCCACCCGGTTTCCCAGCCATTAAGCCTCCCCTGATCAATATAATATGATTGCCATACACTGGTAGTATAGTATGATTGTCATATAATGGTATGTACTGGAAATTCCAAACTATGAAAGATTTTCTTTAAATTGATAAATTACACATGGACATTGCAATCAAACCCACGACCATTGGCTTAATACGCCAGAGCTCTAGACACTGGGCTATCCAGGAGTCGTCCCGTATCCAGGGTCATGATTCAGTCATATTTTAAGGCAGAATATGTGATGGACTTGCGGAAATTGTAAGCTACATACGAGGGATTAATTAAGATCACAAGCTATCTGATGACGCAGCCACCTTTGACTCAAAAAGGTTTTATGCTGCCAACAGTACAATAACAACTGTACTATGTGCATATTGGAAGTAGCTGAGAATGATTGCTGAAGGACTGTAAGCTTATGTTTAGTTAGAAATTTCTTGAGGCAATAACTTAGACTTGGTTTAATTTTCAGTGTTCCACGTTTCTAAGTACAACACACCCAAGGATAAGATAATTTGTATCCTCGGTAAACACTATTAGGATATTTGGTACTACCAACCAATCCTACTCTCTCCTAGCAGCTCTGACGGCTAAGGGTGGATACTTTATAAGACTGTGGCCCGGTGAGAATGTTTCACCAAAACGTCGGGAAATGAGCTGTTCAAATGTAGAAGTTTGGGGTAGCTATTAAGTAAAAGAATGTTCTGTCTGTTAATTGATACTTACGGATGGAGGAGCAGGTGCCTCCCAACAATAAAGCTGGTGAATTTTAAGGTTTCATTTTTAATGAAAATGTGATTTTGTTACAATGCCCGCTGAGTGGCCAAAAAAAAACTATTTCATTGGCTACTATAGTCATGTTTCATTCTTGGGTAGAGTTCTGAGGTGTGTTTTTTTTAACAATAAATGTTATCAATGTAATGTTGAATCAATCCCAGTAAGCTTTTTATCTACAAAAAATAAACATAGTGTTTTTTCGTGAAAATGTGACTCAGATATATCCTTGCAATCCTTATTTGGGTCGCGACCCTTGGTTTGGGAACCACTGAGTTAGACGAACCTCGAAAGAGGTATTTGTTCCCCAGACAAGTGGATGCCGAACCGTAATACGACAGTTGAGTTTCCACCTTGAAATGTCTCTGACTTACATAAGTCAATCTAGGGATGTACAGAGTCCGTAGGAATTCCAGGCCACCACCGTGGTTGGATTCCACGTTAAACTGTAGGTCCTCCATCTCATCTCACAATCACCCTGCCTTTACACATTAGCGTAAGTGCGTATAACCCGAACGGGTATTAAGATGCGGTGCTAATAATAATAATAATAATAATAATAATAATAATAATAATAATAATAATAATAATAATGCAGAATCCTTATATATATATATATATGTTGATTGAGAACTAACGTTGGCAGAGAGGTGACATTTCCAACTTAGAGAGCGACTTCAATCCTTTGCAGTTTGGAAAGAGCGATAATCTGTTTAAGGTGTTTTCTATTAAGTCTGTTCCAGTTAAGTGTGTTTATAGGTTCAGGGCCCTGATTAATTTTAATGTGACTACAGTAATGTGAATGTGAGGAATGCCAGGCCTCCACCGTGGTTCGGATTCCACGTTAAACTGTAGGTCCTTCATTTCATCTCACAATCACCCTACCATTACACATTAGCGTAAGTGCGTATAGCCCGAACGGGTAGTAAGAC
>JBCFYV010005026.1:0-18044 GCA_039000515.1 Timema cristinae
TTACACCTTTTAATGTTCAGTTATCTAAGTTTGTCCCTATACACGTATGTAAGTACTATCACTCTCTACCATATGGGGAAGCTTTTATTCTAATAGTTTAGGAATATTTTACTACTGATGATGAGACTATCATGGTTCGAATCTGGGTTGAGTATCCTACAGTGGTTTCCCCCTAAGTATTTTTAACTATCACCAAACGCAAATTTGGGTACAAGTCCTCTATTGTTTAGTCTACCTCATCCCTAACACGTAATAAGTATTTAAGTGTATAACCCAAATGGGTATAAAGGCGTGATGCTATAAACAAACAAAATTCTCCTTTATCGAAAGTCACACAATCAGTGGCTAAACCAACTTGATGGAAGCAGTTCTGAATATTGGTCATTGCCACACTCTGGCGCGACTCGTGATGACGTCGTAGAAGTTCTTGCGGGGAAAATCCGAGAGGCATCATGTTTACCACGATCAAGTACTTGAAAATCCTGAAACATAACTCACCGTTTCTCGTAAACTACTTGGACAATAACAGTAGTGTTTTCAGAATTTGTTATAAAAACCTTAAAAGACATTAGGATAGTAATAAAATCCTCATATTCCAATTGGTTTCCTTTGAAAAAATTGTTTTCTAATGAAAAAACTAAATTGAGGTTTTTAGTGCAGACATATTTTCACTATTTACTTGCATTATTAAATCACTACTATAATGTCCAGACTCCCTTCAAACTCAATCGTCAATCAGTGACAGAACGGAATGATGGACTGGTCTTTATCACAATCCTCATTTTAGTTTACTGTAAACCTGGTGCGCGTGAAGAGCTCTTAACTAAACACATCAAACTGTGAAAGGTATTGGTGTTAGAGGAATGAGTCTTATAACAAAATAAAATTCAGTTCATGGTGATCATTTCGTACACTTATACTATCCATCTATTTAAATTTAAAGAAAAAACTTTTACACAGAGTGAAAATATGTCTGCACTAACAACCTCATTATACTTATGTCATTAGAAAACAATTTTTACAAAGCAAACCAATTGGAATATGGGAATTTTAATAATATCTTCATGTATTTTAAGGTTTTTATAAACAAATTCTGAAAACACTACTGTTATTGTCCAAGTGGTTTACGAGAAACGGCGAGTTATGTTGAAAGATTTCCGAGTATTTGATCGCGGTAAACATGATGCCGCCTGGATTCCGATTTACTCTGCAAGAACTTGAAAATGTGGCCGTCTCGCGCGCTTGTGTCGTGAATTCAAATATCGTCTGCACTTTGCACGGTACCTAATACAGCTAAGAAGCCTGTATGTATTTGCTTGCTGCAACTGCAGAATGAAGCCCATAAGGTGCGGTGCATTAGCTGTCTCCACTGAGTCTTTAGTCTCTTCCCATTCCATAATTTTAGTTGCTCTACATCAGTGGTTCCCAACCTTTTGTGGCCCATCTCCCCTTTCTGGAGGTTGACTAACACCTATCGCCCCCTTTTCATTTTCATTGTATGCCTAATTTTAATTTAAAGTAAAGTGTAAATAATAAAGCAGTTTTATTATTTTAAACAATTTTATTACCGTATATAAAAACAACCAAAGCAGTTTTATCCGGTCACTCTTAAATAAAATAGAAAAAAAATAAATTAAAATGTACATTTTTTAGAGATTTTTTTTAAGAACAAAGAAGTGAAATAATTAACTAAGATCATTGACAGTCATTTAAAAAACGAGTATATGTTTTCATTTTTAAATTGGAATCTGGAAAAATTAAGAAAGTTGACAGTTAAAATTTGAAAAAATAAATGAAAGTTTGAAAACTTTGTTACTGTTTTATTTTACGTTTTCAATGGCTGCCTTGTGCTTGGTAGATTCAGTTAAAGCTTGAATATCCGGCTCTATGTTCGTAAAGTTCAGGCGCAAGTCTCCTTCGAGGCAAATGTCCAACTTATTTCTCTGTTTTGTGAGGAGCTGGACAACAGAACTAAATCCTTTTTAAACTAAATATGTTGACGGGAACGAATGAGAAGGGGTTCAGTTTTTCCCCACAGTTGTGGATAAGTGTCGATAAGCTTCACCCAGCCTAACTCGTAACTGCTCTGCTTGAAAATGATTTTCACCTCACAGTCATACTTTGATCTAGAAACTCTGTCTGCCAAGAGTTATCAAGCTTATTCACAGCTTCAAATGAGAATGGATCTAGAATCCAATCTGGAATTTGTAACTTGGTAAAATCTTCAAATCTTGATTCCATGTCAGTTTTTTTTCTGGTCAAGGTGATCAGTAAAAATTAGGATTTTTTTCTTCTGGGAGTTCAGTAGTCTCGTTATCTGACACTGAACACTTTTTAAGGGTCGGAAACTGAATCAGCTCTTTACAACCAATATTTACCTTGTGAATATCATACTTGGCGATGAATGATGAAATAATTCCTTTGGCCTTGATAAGGTTCATCTTGTCTCCTTGAAGCCTTATATTGACTTTGTTCATTTTTTTCAAAAATATCTCTAAGGTATGCAAGTTACAACTTGCGTTGCTTCAAATTCTCACTTAAATCAGGATCAGACGTGTCGAGAATCTCAGTAACTGTGTCATATAATTCGAAAGAAATGGCACAAACAGTTTCCTTTGGAAAGCCACCTCACGGCCGTATGTAGAAGCAAGCGTTCGAATTCCTCATCATTTTCATGGCAAAGTTTGTCTGAACAGATGGTCATTGAGGGAAATAGCTTTGATCTTTTGACACCAGTAATAACCAGTTGTAGGTTAAGGTGGGATAGAAACCCAGCATGATGACCTGACATGGCAGGAGCACCGTCTGTTGCACAAGTGCTCACGTTGGTTAGGGGAATCTCTTTTTCCTCAAAATAATCTTGCACCACTTTAAAAATCGACAATCCCTTCGTATCAGTGATCAAAGTTCTAGCAAACAACATTTCCTCGGTAATTTCCTTTTGTTCATTGATAAACATCACATAAGCTAATAAAATTGCTTTGTTATCAATCACAGTTGATTCATCAATCTGCAATCCAAATTTACTTTTTTTCAACAAATCGATGAGTTTGTATTCAACGTCTGTGGCCATTTTGTCAATTCGACTGGAAACAGTATTGTTGCTCAAAGGAACCGATAGACTTATCTTATTACTAGGGCCCTCTCCTAGTATGATATCAATACATTTTTTGGTAGCCGTTAAAACAAGAGTTTTGCCAACTGTGTGAGGTTTACCACATTTAGCGATCAATAATGACACCTCGTAAGAAGCAAGAAGACCTTTGTCAAGATCGGTTGCTCGTTTTTTAAATTATTCACTCACATTAGGCCATTTATCAGCTTTAGCTTTTGAGGTTTTGGAAATAACTAAGTTCTTTACTCACTTTATCACTGTGTACTCTTGATAAATGATCTTTCATTTGCGAAGGCTTCATGGCTTCATTACTAGTAAATGTTTTATCATACAGAAGACAATGTGGAAATTGCACATTTTGTGGTGACGCGATAAAACAGAATTTTAAATACTCAGATGAGTATTGACGACATTTCTTCTTTTTTGAATCCATTGTGCATGAACTTCTATACTTCAAAACAAACGCACAAACACAGAAAATACATGCACAAAAAACTGATGGTGAGGCACACAAAGGCTAGTGAAGACTGAAGATGAATGTAGGTCAATGGCAAGTGTGTTGTGATGGCAGGAGGGGGAGGGGGTTGAGTCACCAGTCGGCCGCGCTAAGCAACAACAGATGGGCACTGTGGAGAGGGGTGAGTGCTGTGAACTCGCCGGCTGAGAAATAGCCAGTGACTCGTGCTACCCGGTAACTTCTACTGTACAGTACTATTTTAATTTTTCCTCCTTTGAATACTCATCGCACCCAAATCGCCCCCCACTTATTTATCGCCCCCCTGATAATCCAAATCGCCCACTTGGGGCGATTGCCCCCAGGTTGGGTACCACTGCTCTACATGCTAACAAAATAAGAACTCATGTGGATAAAAAAGTTTTCAAGTCTTAATTTCAAACATAAATTTCAAGGTCACAACTTTCGTATACTCAAATAATTACAAAGTATGGAAAGGAAGATTTATATCTCGTACGTGCTTGATAAAAATTGAGCATATTAGTCGATCAAAATCGTTCGTATTGTGGTCTAGGACAGCTTGGCTCCACTTTCTAGGCACTGCCAACCCGGCGTGGCCAACTGGGTGCTGACCAGACTGGGCACCAAGACAACTGGGCGCCAGTGTGAAAACTTAATGATTGTTTTTACGTGAATATTAATTTTTGGGGTTGTTTTAAAATAATAATAACAGAGGAACTTTAACTTGATTGTATTTATAAAGTTAGGCTACTTGATATTTTATAATTATAAAAATTAAACACACATAAACATTAAAAAATACCTAACCTAGCTTTCGTTTTTTTACAACTAAAACACACATATCATTTTTCTTACAACCAAAACACAAATTTTTAGAACTAGCTATCGACTCAGAAAGGCGAACAAGCGTACCTTCAAAACGTGGTATGTAAACTCGGTGGAGTAAAAGTACATGCCGCGATGGGTTTCATTGACGAATGCATCTCTTTACACCATATACTAGGGTGAATGACTATTACCGCTTACTTATCAATGCTTAAGAGGAGTTAGTACTTGTCTGATTGATGAATGACAGTAATGTGATATTACGAGCCAACCTCAAGACGCCTTCCAAGATTGAACAAATTAAAATTTCATGGATAATACCTCCAATAAATACGGATGGATCCAGACAATTGGGTGCCATCATCTGGGCGCCGCCAACCAGGCGCTGGTAAGACTGGGTGCCAGGGCAACTGGGCGCAAGTGAAAAAACGCAATGATTGGTTTTTATGTATATATTCAATTTGGAGTGGTTAAAAAAATCATAACCTTAATTTGTTTGTATTAATAAAGTGTGCTAACTTTAATGTGTCTAATACAAATGGTCTGGTTTTCATGTATACGTATAACTAAATACATTGGTTTGACAGTGGCTGGAGTGATGCTTGAAGTGGAAGCTTTATCTGTGAGGTACAAACCGCCCCCCAGGGAGTGTCCCACGGCCTGTTCTGACATGTGGGAGCCGGTATGTGCAGGCGAGGACTTATACACGATCAGGACATTTCAGAACTTATGCTCAGTGGAACTGCACGAGTGCAACACTAAAGTCAGTAAGTATACTACATTATAACGTATCCACTCTGGTCACATTATGAAGGTTGATATTTCAAATACTGCTCATTTATTGATTATGGTTAGCATATTATAAAGCTTACAAGATTAGGAGGATGAATAATAAATACTAATCTCACATTATACTTAAATGATGTTGAAAACTGAGAAAGGACAAACCTTTTTAATACATTCAAATATGATTTGATCAAAACTTTAAGGCCCGTTGACACGATGTAAGTGGACTAATGCAAGTACACTAATTTGGCTGCACGCGCACAACTTGTAGCGTATAAACAGACAAGCAAGCGATTAACAATCAAGTCTACTTGCAAGTTGAAAAGTTGGTCACCCTCCAACCTTACTAATGCAAGTAGACAATTCAAAATGGTGGCAAATAAAAAAATTGGCTGTACGGGGAACACTTATTTGTGGAATGTTATGAAAAGAATGAGTTTTTTGTGGAATTTTTAAGCACCAGATCTATAAAGATAAGAATGCAAGAGATATTGCACTAGAGAATATTTTTAAAGTGACATCAGGCATACATATTATCAAGAATTGTCCAAAAAAAATGTAACGTAAATATTGCAAATGTACTTTGTGAGAGATATTATTTAATATCAAAAAACGAATGTTATAAATAATTTTACTAAATCATTACTTACTACCAATCAACGTGGCATGTGTAATTTTTTTCATACAGTCACAAAATATAATACAACATTTTAGTGCCGCGATAAGTTCCGGCAACATAATAATCGTGTTATCGGAAAGTAAGGTATGAACGGCTGTTGGTTTTATTGCGAAATCACCGGCATCCTTTCCAATTTTCGTATTAATAAACACCCTTTGAAAATCGCTTTTGGGGAAATCTCAAAATGTATTTTTCACATAATGCAAAAATGAGAAGGCTACGATTAACCAGTGGTGTATTAAAATCATAGTGGTAAACAAATATTCACACTAGCAATAATTATCTTTACAAATTATTGAATTGACAGTCACTGAGATCAAAATTGGTTACGTTCTAAAATTAGCTTTAAATACAAAATTATGTATTCATTGAGTGATGACTTGTAGTACCTTAAGGTTAATCGTGCACGTGATAGATTCGTCATAAGCCGAATTTATTTCTCAATGAGTACAAATAATAAAACGACCCCTCCTAGAACACCTTCCCTCACAAAATTACTGAAATATACCAATTTGGCCACCAAGGCGCCAGTGCCTTTGTGGAGGCCGAATCTGTTTTTTTCTTGAGCTCAAATTACAAACACGTATTTTAAATCTGTACTTGAGTCGTTTTAATACAAAACTACCAAGTTTGAACCCCCTGGTTTAGTGATTCCTAGAAAATATGCCTTATCTTTCTGACTTATAGTTGAGTGAGGCAGTAAAAGGGACTGATGGTTGACAAAGGGGTTGGGGGGGGGGGGGGGGTTGTACATACCAATGATTCAAGGCTATACACGAGTTTCTTGTGACTGACATTTGAAAACTGGACATAAATAAATACCTACCACTACACAAAAACGATTACAAACAAATAAAACATCAGAGAATCGTGAACTTGTTTGCATATCACGTGGGAGACCTGGGTTCAAATCCCAGATGTGTACACTAAAGTCATTTTCCACATATCAATCTGGATGCTACTACCTTAGAGATGTTTCATTTGGCAAATATTAAATAAAGCATCATTTTACTAGATGAACATATAATAATAGAGAAGGTCTAACTATAGTACATTCACAACCTTAGATTACTTGGATGACAGCTCAAAAAGCTACTAGCAATAGTCCCTAATATATTCCTACGCTAACTGATGGCATCTGTCACTTTAGATGGTTGTGATGAAAACGTATGGTAATATATCAATGTGATAAATAACCACAGTAATTTAGGCTAATATTATTTATATATTTATTTGAGGTCGGTCACAAAGCTTATTTAATGTTTTGTTCTACTTAAAAAATATATTATTCACTTAACTTTCACAAGAGGTCTAACTAACATAGCTTCAAAATGGTGAGCGACGAATTTAAACCACGAGATTGAACGTGACGTAAACAAGTTATTTACAATAATGCACCCGCGCAATGGGTACAAATATTTTATTCAGATAAATATTCTGAAATACGATAAAATAATCATAAAATAATTTATTACATATATAATAAATTACAAGTATTTTCTCTTTTCTAAATAAATACGATGCCTGTATTAAAAGGTACTATTGTAGGTGACATGTTACACATAATCAATAACATTCCAAAACTAAAAATAAGTACTTTTACATATTATTAAAATATTATTTTAGATTGGATAAAAATAAATTATTAAAATCAATGAAACAGTGTAAAAAAAACTTAAGTTTACGTTATTTTTAAATGTAAAATATAGCATGTAATTAAATAACTTAACATTTATAACAAAACAGTGATCTTTCACGAGTGTTGGCAACCCAAAACCTATCAAGGATAGACTTTATAATAATTTGTTAACCCAAGTGTAGGATAGACCATACTAAAAACTGTCTTTATTAATGATTTATAGATTTACTTATTACCAGCACATTGAATAAACGTTAACTCATCTTGTTATAGTTTGCTGATAATGAGGAGGTTGAGGATCGAATCCCGGCCGAGTGTACTAAAGGTGTTTATTCTTAAATGGTTCTCCCCTCTCCCGAACATTGTGAAGACCAAGAGACAGATGAGGGGGTAACATCAGAATGGACCTGAAAGTGATAGGATGTAGTGAGGTGGACTGGATAGAACTAGTTCAGGATAGGGATACTTGGTGTACTTTGAGTGGGTGAATAAAACTTGGCTCAAAATAAATATATAATATAAATTTGAGATCAATACATTTTCTATATCCATCGTTTAATTAAGGAATGTGTTTTGACTCGTATAATATATGCTGCATATCTGGTGTATTCGTTCTTCGCACCTGGGATCTACAGGGACGTTGCATGAAATACCAAGGTACCAGTGTTTATTCCAACCCTATGCATTTTGAAACTAGAAAAAAAAATCCCATGTAGCGACAAAGGAGAGTACAAAAAGGAAATATTGAGAATGGGAGGTGGAGGGCGGGGGGAGAGGGGGAGGCTCCCAGAATTTTATTTAAATTTGGAGTGATAATAAAGCCTTGAACCGAGCTTTTAGGCAGCTGTATTTTTTAATGTATTTTTTTCATACTGGATTTTTAAAGCTACTAGGCTTTTTCAGTGCCTAAGGAAATAACTTGGATTATTATTTATATCAGTTTACCTGTATCTGTCCTTAATTAATAACCAATTGATTTTAAATAATATATTTATTTAGATTTGCAGATATTGTTCAAATCGTGTATTTTAGAAAAAAAATAATTAACTGATTTTATTAGACCGGTTTTCAACATTTGGTAATTTATGACAAAGCGTTCAAATTAAAACAAATTAAAGTTACATAGTATTGTAAGAGTTTACAGTTTAGAAAAAATAAATAATTTACTTTCAACGTTTCTGGCCTGATTATATCGGCTATTTTTAATCCTCCATATTCAATGTGATATTTTTTTGGACTTTTCTAGAAAACATACTAAGATGCCTCCAATTATAAATTTCAAATATTTAAGAATTAATGGGGTATTTGGAGTAATCCCACTACATTTCCTGGAATTTTTAGTTTCCCATGTTTCATAAAACTCTGCAGTGATTTAGGCATGATTGAATAACACATAACACACATAAAGACAATATTTATTTTTGTATATTGTATAAGTAGGATTTAAGCTTTCTAGGTATCTTGGTTTTGGCGATACTATATAGCACCTACACACATATCCTTAAACACACACATACAAGCAAACATACAAAATTTGTTCTAATTTGAATACGATGTTATAAGTTTATTAATTGATACATTGGTTTTAGAAAATGGTTAGTAAAGCTTTGAAGTCAATGATACATTATTATAAATGAAAAAATTGCTGTAAGACATTATATTATTTAATTACAGGAAATGGAAATATAGGACTGGCAAAAACAGAAAATTTTACAGTTCACATCTGTCGATTCAAGGCTATATTGTAGGTTTAGTTTTCTATTTTATTATTTACCAATTAATATTCATAAATTGACAGAAACTTTTAGATTGTTCAGTTTCCGAAGCTTGTAATAAGTCTACAAACCAATCGAGCTCACAATTACGTAACTAGGTAATTTTGTCTATCTACAATAACACACGGAAATAGAATATTATGTCGGAACTGAACTTTGTCCAAATTTTTGCGAGTGATAGTTACGTTTGCTTGCGTTCAGACAATCACACACAAATGATCAGACCACTCTAGTCAGAAAAAAATAAATACATAGTTAAAATAATCTAAGAGAACATTCTATTTTCTCGGCAATAATATATAGCACAATATATTACATTTTAAAATTAGCTAATAAAAACAATATTTAATTAATTTATAATGTGTATTTATCTAAAGTGATGTTTTTTTGTCCATTTTAATATAGCTTTAATTATTGTAGTCATAGTTTTAATGGTTGTGTATGTCTGATCTTTGCTTTTTATATATTATTTTTGTGTGGCACTTAATTTTTTTAAATTGAATTCAATGATAGTTTCTTATAATGTTTTGCTAGGTGAAATTTATGAGCAATAATAAATTTAATATTGAATTTAATTCAAACTAGTATATATACTTGATAGAAAAATTAGTGGTTATTTCTGAAGTCAAACATTAGCATACACCTCAATGTCCTCATTTATTAAGTCAGAGCTTTTGATTAGAAAACAATAAAATGTTGCGTCCATTTCCTGCATGTATCCCTTTTCAAAATTAATAAAGCCCTAATTAAGGAATTGGCTGTACAACATATGATAATTTTAATCCTAAAAGTGCGATAGTCTATCAGCCACGAAAGTCACAAATAAAAACACTAAACAATAAACAAAACATTGTCTGACAATGCTGTCACTTCAAGTATTGCTGGCTGAGTGAAATTTCCCTAATGGGCAGCTCATGTTCCCTTACGATTCTTTTTCAAAATGTTAATACTGGCTGGTTATGAATCTCACCAAATGTATCAAGAAACAAGAGCTTCACAAATAAATTTTGGGTTTTGATTGAAGATAAATTTAAAAAGTTCTTTTCAAAAAACGTGTGGATTGTTTATGTTTTAAGTAGTTGTTAAGGGATTACACTACATTTAATACCAATACCCATAAAATATGAGTGCGTTTTTTCCGTAGTGTGTACAAATACTAATATATAATAATATTGATAGTAGTAATAAAAAAAAATATAATCCAGAAATTTTGTAATAACAAAATTATCTGTGTTTATTTGAATAGTCTGTTGATCATTATTTCAATGATTATATTTGCATAGTTTGTTATATTTATTATTTTATTCAGTGGCTAAATCATCTTTAATTCCTATTGGTGTAAATTACGACTTAGGACCTATCAATGTAGAAAGTCTATTTTGAATGTATGAGGAACGTAATTACGAGTAAGCTTGTGATTGTACAATTACGAGTCTGACAAGGGGATATGTTGTTTGTAAAAGAGCCATTTTCAAGACTCTGAAATACAATTAAATGTAAACATTTCATTTATGAATCATGAACAAACAATGATTTTTTTAGGACACTTTGAAAAAAATTTGGTACTATTAAACATATTTTTAAAATAAGGATTTTTAATAGTTGGGGAACAAACATGCCGGTGTTGGGGGAACTTATTCAATTTCGGTTTTTAATGTTTATTTTGGCGGGTGTAAGGTAGGGGTGGATCCAGGAAGCAATTTTTTTTTTTTCGGAGGGGAAAAAATTCTACCCGGACAACTAACAACTAACAACTTTTTTCAAATTTAACACTCAAAAGAAGTGATATTTTAAAGTCATCCTGGGGTCCGCTCAGATGTGTTTAATACTAAATTACAAATTTTTCATCTGTCTCTTGACCATTTTGAAGGAGAGCGGGGGGGTGGGGGGGGGGGGGGGGGGGGGGGGGGGGGGGGGGGGATGACGACGACTAATGGGTGGTTTATAGACACTAGCAAAGAGGGTAAACCTGAGAGGGTAGGCATGTAGTACCTAATACTTTAAATAGTTAAATTTTGTATCACCGTACGACATAATATTTTTAGATATACGTTGTGATAGTATCTGTTATTGTTATTTGCAATGTCAAGTTTAGTCATGAAAAAATAATAAAATGTGGGTGAATTATTAACTCCTGATTTATGTCGCGCTGGTTCACAAAATTAGTTGTACGGGCTACGGTGGGTACGACTGGAACAAACTTCATAGTCAATGTCTGAAACAAAAATATTTATAAATAAAATAAATTATCTTTTTAAAAAAAGACTGATATTGTTTATCAAATTTAGGGATATTACACTATATATAACTGAAAAAAAAAAGTTACTTTTTCCCGTTAGCTTCTTTTTCCATCTAGCGACAATATTTTAGCAAATTTATTCCTCTTCCAAGCATACTTGGTGAAGGGTTTTTTAACCATTTTACTGGGAGTGCTGTCATCAGCCGTCACAAGTTCAAGTTATGTAAGATAATAAATAATAAGGGGGTAAGAAGGGGGAGTATTTGTCTACTCTAAATGTTAGAACCTAGTTCTTAAATTCTACGCTAGTTTCAATATTGTTGAGTCACTCAAGCAAGGAATGTTTTGATGAAGTGACGTGTTAAAGCGATTTACCCCCACGAGATGGATTCACAACTGTTTTTAAGCTGACCTCTTTGGGGCGAAAATCAAAATTGATTCCAAAACTAATCCACCAAAAAATTGATAAAATTTTTAACCTTAACAAGTAAATAAAAATTAAAAAATAGTTACACAAGTTTAAAAAAAAAGTAAATTCTTTGATTGGAAGTATTTTTTAATTTTTAAAAATATTGGTGATTGTTTTAAAAAATTTACACTTTAAAAAACCCCAAATTGGGAAAAAACATCTCTGGCACCAGTTGGAAAAATTTTTCCCGACCCCCTTTCCCCTTTTAAAATTCTTCCAGGTTTAAACCCTTTTTTGGTGGAAAATATATATTTTGTTCCCTGGGGGTGCCTTAGGAAACCCCTAATTGTTTTATGGTAAGTCACACGGACGGGTGGGGTTTAGCTGCCACGCCACCTTTGGGGTGGGGGTTGGGGTAAGGGAAAAGATCCCAGGGGCCCAGCAAAAATAACATTTTGGGATTGAACCATTCCCTCCCACATCCCCCGGGGAAAGGGGAAGGGGTGGCCAAACCCAAGGGAAAGGCAGGCCGGATTTTTAAAAGGAAAAATTTTTTAAAAAGGGTTCATCCGGGAAAAAAGAGTGTTAAAAATCCGTGCAATAAAAATCCCCAAATATTCCTACAGAAAAAAAAAACGTTTGATTTTTTGGGCAAAACTTGCCTTTGAAATTATTTTTAAACTTTTATTTCACGGTAAAGTCAATATTGCTAAGAAAAGAAGGGTTCTTTACACTTGGAAAGATCCTTTTTTCCGTGACCCCCCTTAGGGTTTTAACATAAGGTAACCATTCGCATTATAATTAAATTTCCCCCCTTTAAACAAACCAAAATATGTAGTTTTTTTTAACTACCCAAATCGAAATATAAATCAAAGCCCCTTTTTAAATTTTTTAACAATTTCCCCGAACTAATTTTCCCCCCGATTTGTTTGACAAAAGTTACCGCGTTTAAAATAACTTTGGGGGTTTTTTGAAAATTTCCCCGCGTTTGGGAGTTGACTCTTTTTGGCATAAGGTTTTTTAAGTTTAAAAGTTACACAAATGAATTCCCCTTCGAGGGCCTGAAGAGGTTGGATTCCCTTAAATTTTAGAGCTGGCCGGGAAAAAATTTTGTCTTTTAAGGGTCGAAATCGTTTTTTTATTTAAAGGCTTGATGTGTTCACCCCCCCTTTTAATGAAATTAAGGATAAATCAAAATTTTCCCAAAAGGTATCACTTAATATTCCCCCTTTTTGGTTGTAATTGTAAAAGTTATTTTGACAAATGACTTCACTTAATGGGGGTCACCATCCCCCCTACAAACCCCCATCTTTTCAGTCATAATTCTTATTTGAGCTCAAAAAATTATACGACTAATATTTTTTTAACACTTTGAAATTTTACCAAAACCTCAAATTTGGGAAAAGGGAAAACTTTTTTTGTTCGCCGATAAACCATACGGTTTTTAGAAATTTGGTTTTTTTGGGAAATGGTAAGGTGGGGAATTTTACCGTAAACGCACCCAAAAAAAAAAAATAAAAATTTAAAAACGACTATTTTTTTGTTGGTTTCAATTTAGTAACCTTCATTAAATTGTTTTTCCCGTTGAATTTCCAATACCAAGCCTTTCATCTAAAACTGATGTTTTTTGGTTGAAGGCCCCGTCGGGAATTCCAAAAAATAGCTAAAAAAAATTCCCCCTTGGAAAGTGGAACATGGTTTTTACGCAAAGTTGAGCTTTGGACGACCCTCTCTCCTTTAAAATCCAATTCAAGAACCTTTTTCCTTTTTGGCATACTGTCAAATTTTCCGTTAATCAAATTTTCCCCGGGAAAATTTTTCATAAAATTCTTTTTTTTCTAATTTTTATAATTGCATTTTATTTTTGGCAACATTTCCCATTTTTCCAAAGTCTTACTGTATATAGTTTTGAAGGTTTAAGGGCTTTCTAAGTCACTAAAAACACTATCTTTGGCAGTAGCTAGGCCGATATTTGAAACTTAATTTGAATGCCTTCACTTGGATTATTTTTTGGTTTTAAAAATTAAAATTTTTAAAGTTATTTAATTTGCATTCCCCATATGAACGAACCACAATATTTCTCTTAACTCTTTTTGGAAGTTCTTTCCAGTTTCAACAGAAATCATGATTTCTTTTGGGATCTCTTGCATCCCTTTCCATCCTAAAAAAAAAAAATTTTTTCCGATGTTCCCCGGTTTTTAAAATATCAGTTTATAATTTTTGGGGGGAGGAAAGTTTTTTTTAAAACAAAATTACAGTAAAATTTTTTGGTTGTTTTTTTTTTTATCATTTTTCTTTTGCACGAGTTCCTATGCAGTTTTTTTTGTTGGTTATGTTTCCAAAAACATTTTTCATTTCCAGAAGCCTGGATTTATAAAAAAGTAGCGATTTATGCAGATTTTTTATAAATCTTAGGAGAAATTGAAATTTTTAAAATTTAAGTTGTATCTTCCCAATTTAATGGGATTTTGCTTTTTTCCCCTTTTAGATCATAGTTTTCTGTTGGTCATCTTAGGAGGTAAATAATTTTTTACTGCATTTTACAGTAAAGGACTTGTGTTTTGGGATTTTTTTATGAAATTTAAAATTTTCCCCCTTTTCCCCTTTCATCATTTATCTTGTTTACCCCTAAAACTCGCAAATCTTTTATTTTGTTTAATTTATTTCAGCCAATTAGAGCGTTGTAGACACTCGTTTTGATAAATGAAGGGGGTTCCCGAAACCATTTTTTATCCTTGTTTTAGATCTTTGAAGTTTTTTAAAACTTTTTTTTCTTTGTATTATTTTTTCCCAAAGAACTGTATCATGTCTTGCATCATAACCCAAGGTTTAAAATTTAGAATTTCTATTTTTTCTTTAAAAAATTAAAGTTTCAAACTCTCAATTACATTGCATCTTTCCTTTTATTTTGCTGAGATTTTTTCCCTCGAATGAACATAGTCTTTTTGGAATTTTTTTTTTTTAGGGTGCCCTTTTGGTTTCTATTTTCTTTTTTGCCCTTTTTTCCATTTTTTTTCACATTTTTTTTTTCAAATTTTAGTTTTTGGGGAAAACCCTTATTAAACCTTTTCATTAATTTGTCATGGTGCAAAAAATGGACAAAAATTTGCCATTGGGGCTTACGCTTTTAAGAACAACAACAAATATAAAAACTATTGTTGAATTTAAAGTTGTAGGAATTAAAGTGCCCAAAAATAATAAAAGGCATTTAAATTCAAGTTTTTCTAATATTTTTGAGTTATAATTTTTTTCTATCCATCAAAAATTGCCTTAAATTGAGTGAAAAAAAAGTCCCGAAAGGGATTTTTCCGGAAACCCCATGGTAAAAGCATTGGATAAAAAAAAAAGGGATTTAATTTGATTTTATAATTTTTGATTATTTTTTAATTTGATGAATTGATTTTTAAAATACGGCCCCAAAACGTAAATAAAAAAACTTAGAATTTAACCTTATTAGAAAGCTCCCACAAAAAATAAAAAAACTCTGGCAGGGCCAAAAATTTTTCACCCCAAATGTTTGATTTTTAAACGAAAAAAACGTCACAAAATGTTGAACCGATAGAGCCTGATTCCAAAAATATAAACGTATATTTAGCAGTACATGTTGTATGTAAATATCATCCGGAAAATCTTCAATTTTATATTACATTTTTATTTTTGATTGCTTGTATAAAATTTTTGTAGGTTGATTTTGTGTACCTGGTGGGGTTTTTTTTGGGACAAGCAAAAATGAATAGCTAATTACAAAAATAAATAATGGAATATCCCTTTTTTTAAAAAAAAATTTTTTTGAGGGTAAATTCTTTTGTTTCTTTATTATAAACCAAAAACCACCATTTTTAAAAATTTTAAAATATTTTTTGGTTTTGGGGTATTGATCCCAATGGATCACCCAAATTTTTTTTTTGTAGTGTTATACTGGTTTTTTTTCAGCGACTCCCAAAAACCACTAAATTTCCCTTTTTATGCCCATAAACATGGTTTTGGGTTTTGGCCACGTTTCCGGGAAAAAACCCCCGGTGGTTTGGAAATTTTTTAATGACACGGGTTCAACGAAAATTCCTTACGATTTCCCCCGGGTTTTAGCACAGTGGTCTTGACAACCTAGTGCACTATGCCTCTTATTGTGTTGACTTGATTGTGCCCCCCATATTTATTGATATTTTGAAACCGCACCCTCCGAAATTAGAATTTATCATATGGGAAGAATTACATTCTGGTTAAAAACTTGGATCAACTGATAATTGACTCTAATCAAGCCTACATCAAACAAGAAACCATTGGTCTGGAGCCTTTCAACCACAATAACTTACGCCTGCCGCAAAAAAGGTGAGGTTGTGTTTTTTCGTGATCGTAGCTGTGCGTGATGCGCTGTTGGCTGGCTTCAGCGAGGGTATCCCTCTTATGCAGTGTTTTGGAGAGAGTGGAGAGAGACGCCATCACGTGACTGAAGGGGGATATGCTTGGTCACCCCCCGAACCCGGAACAAATACGAAGATTAGTCGAGATTGTTCAAGGAATCATCAGATACCCTCAGTGCGTTTTTTTTTATTTTACAGCACCGAGTGCATCAAATCCTACATCGTGTGTGGCGGGCTTTATCTTCATGATGGGGTCCTTAAGTGCAAAAAGTATTCATTCAAATTAAAAATAATAGATTTAGAAATGATAAACGAGGCTTTTCAAAATATATTTTTAAATATTAAAACTTTTTTTTATTTAGTTTATAGTAATTATTCATAAATCTTCATTATTCAAAACTGTTTTATAAAGATAATGATATTATGAAGAATATTATTGGGGTTTAATTGTTTGGTGTTAAATGAGATAAGTGGTTGATCGATCTGGAGTCGAGTCCTCCCCTTGGTAAATTTATAAAACTACTTAGCAAATTAGCGACAAATTTAAAAAAAAGGGTTATTACATATTAATAATCGACCCCTTTAATCACAAGCAAGAACATTTACACGAAATCCTTTTTTGGGTAAATGTTTTATGGGTCATAAAGTCGGGTTTTTTTCGTTTACATTTTGATTGGCTTTAAAAGAAAATAAATTAATTATTAAATTTTGTTTTTGTAAATGTAAAATAGGGCTCATGGGTTTTTGCGTACATACTTTCAAATAGGTATAAAATTTTAAAACTGTTGTTATTTTAATGTACAAAACTAATTTATTTAAAGAATTATCAATTTAACACTTAACGTGTTATTACAGAGAGGTGTAAAATAAGGATAATTTGGGGGCTAAATTCCACCCCCTTACTCCCTTTGAACCGAGAAATAATTCATAAAATATTTAAGATTTTCTCATTTATGTAAATAGTAATTTATTATAGTCTTTTAAATCTCATTTCGACTGCAAAAAATTAATATTATTGCTAAAAACTTTGTCTAATATGTCTTGAAGAGGATTACATGTTTAAAAAAAATTGTTTTTGGATGATTGTCTTGCGGGCCACCACGGATAAACACCCTCCCCCCCCACTCCCCAAAATATTCATATAGTTACCGACTTGTCAATTTTTTTCCGACCTATGGATCCTTCACTTCGGAGAATGTGGGAACATTTGAGCTATGCTAGTCGTTGGCTGCCTTCACAACTACAATTATATTGACACGATTTTAAACGGAAGCAACATGAAAAAAAGGGCCCGCAATATAGAGAATTCTCCCAAGATTTTGTATCATCATTTGTATGGCAATATGCGCCATATTAACATGTGATAATAAATATTCACCTGTAGACACATTCCTGTAAAACCATCATCTAGTTTGTAAAAATAGAGACAAAATAAAAATTAGTATTAAGACTTAAAACTAGACTGTTTAGTATACGTAGCTATTTTTAGTAAATATTTAGTATATTCCAAATAATATTGAATATCTTGGTATTGTAGGGCGGCCCCGTTTGTAATGAAAGGTTCTTAACTCGATATATTACAGTATGAAGCAACTTATTAAATGCAAACACATTGTAATCCGTCAAGGTATGACTGCTATATATATAGGTAAAGGAAGTTTTTACATAAATATGGGATATTGTAAACTTTCTTTCCCTCCCCAAGCCGGTTTGGTTGGGATTTATCATTATTTAAAATAAA
>JBCFYV010005027.1:0-15815 GCA_039000515.1 Timema cristinae
AGACATTTAGATTTTCTCAAAAAACACTTTTATATTTAAAGTATTTTCCAAACCAGACAATTTAACTAAGAAATCACATCTTCATAATTTTCAAATGTGTTGTGCCTTGGGGGTGGAAACCCCCCTTATTAAAGTGAAAGAATTTCTCTAACCAACACATTTCAGAATGACGGTTCACCTATTTAATTAATAACGGTGGAAAATACTTCTCTCTCCTTTCGATAGAGTGTGAACTTCAGATATAGCCACATGGAGAAAGGGGCACAAGCCCTCATCTAAAAATTATGTCATTCCAGAAATTTAGGTGATGGTCCTACAGTAATAATAGAGCAAACTGTCTATTTAATGGCCTTCTATTTGGGCAGTTTAGAGCAATATCCCTTTTTTTTTACACCATTCCCTGGCCTCACCCCCTTGGTCTAAGATCTACAGCTCTGGGAAGAAAGGGGAAGGGGTATTCGATAATATAAAATAAAGTCTTTAAATCTACACCCTCACCTTTACACACACAAATAAGATTCACCGCCACTGATTATAATATTTCATAAGTGTACATAACAAAAACTAATAATACATTTTGTTACATTAACATGTAATAATGATGTAGCAATATTTATTACAATGCAAGTATTACACAATAGTTCGTTTTAATTAGGGAAGTATCTATCTTATAATAACATCTAATATTACCTTAACATCATTTTGGAAGGACGCCCTTTGATTTCGAGTTGCCACCAAAACTTTCCATACTTAGGAGGTAATTAATTAAAGTTGTGTTATTTTTATGGACTTTCACTTTAATGTTCGGATTTTTAAGCTTTAATGATTACATAAACATTCCTTATATAATTTATTTAGTTATAAATGCATACGTATTAATGTTTTAAAATTCAATTTTCTCCATATTAAATAATTGTAAGCTATGACGTAATACCCCCACAATGCCATATTGTGGGTATTCATTACTTATATCAATTTCATTTTACCCCAACACTACTCAGAGTGCTTTTCTCTATAAATTCAATTGTTTATTACAATTATAGCCGTCGCATAGCAATATAATAAATCTTGTGGTGTCTTTTCGGAGCTCCATTAAAGATGTCAATTTGTGATTGTGAGAAAGAAATTTTTTTTTTTTTTTTTTTTTTTTTTTTTTTTTTTTTTTTAGATTTTTTACATCAAATGTTGCTACAAAATATAATTTATTTGTACTTACATGAACATCAAGTGGTTACAAATTCAATGTTATCTGACCATAGATGATCAAATATAGTTTAAACGACACAAAATTCCCATTTATTTATATTTTATTTATTGTACAATTAAATTTTTTTAGTAATTCGAAATAAATACAAAGGTTATTGCCTAGGAAGAAATTTTACCATTTAGAAAAGTCTGCCAGATTAATAAGTAAAGAGATACTTTGTTTTATCAAATAAATAATTAGAAATGAAATAGTCGTATAAACACTTAAATGTGGCAGTACTCCGTAAGTAATTAAGTAATTGGTTTTTTTTAAGACAGACTGGCTTTCAGATATGTCTAAAGCTAAGTACATTTTACGACAAATATGAATGTACAAAATGCTATTCAAGAAAGTGTATAATATTATATAAATAAACGAAAGGATAAAATAACACAAACAATTTTTCTGTTTTAGAATACCATGAAAGTTTATTACTAATCATACAATGTTGTTTGTATTTACATTACCATCATTTGTTACTACAAAAATTTGTTGTCTGTATTTTTCATTACCATAAGTTTTTTTACCACTCAAACAAATGTTATCAGTTATTACATTACCATGACGTTTATTACTACTCAAACAATTTGTTTGTATTTACGTTACCATTAGTTGTTACTACACACAAAAAAGAGTTTTTCTATATTTATAATTTCCAAGGTTGTTACTAACTCACACAATGTGTCTCTATTTACATTACAATCAGTTGTTACGAAACACACACAATTGTGTCTGTATTTTACATTACCAAAATTGTTACTACCCTGACAATGTTGACTTATTTACATTACCATCAAATTTAACTAAACATGTACGCAACTATCAGGTGAGAGATTACCCCAAAGTGAATGTGTTTCTCTTATATATTGAGGGTGAAGGTTTACCACCCTTATTTTTAATAGAAAAACCAGTCACAGGTCATTCCTACCTCGATATTCTACTTTTGGCCTCTGCCTTTTTTTGAAGAAGATTCAAACGAATTCATCTTCCATCAAGATGGGTCACCGCCTCACTTCCGTTGGCTGTACCTGAACAAACATATCTCTGGGAGCTGGCTTGTCGTGACCGTGCCGACGATGTGTCGGGGGCAGATAGCCAGCTCAATCACCGGACTGAACTCCATACGTTTTTCTTGATGTTGGGTTATGTGAAATAGACAAAATATTTGTCACATCTCTGCCACGATCTTGCTGGAGCTGAGGCAGAGAATCACAGCCTCGTTGAGTCCGTCACCGCCGACACACTAAACATAGTGTGCGAAGCGTTTTCTCTGCCGTGTTAATTGAGGAGCACATATTGAGTCATTTTAAATTACGAAAAAAGCTTCCAGTGTTTCTGTATCGACTGGAAAATGTTTCCAGCTAATCGGGTGCACCTTTCCTTTATTATAACTTTTCAAAAGTGTAAATATCATTTGTGCTCACCTGTATATAATTATTAGCTAATTAAGAGCATTGTTTTAATTTTAATTAATTATTTACTATCGATCATGTTTGAATATATGTTAAGCTGATAATAATGACATATGAATGTGTGTGTGCCTTAATGTTTGTTTTTGTTTGTTTTCCCTCGCCCTACTATATTAATTCTAATTTCCTCTATTAATTTATTTTAATATGTTCATTAATATTCAATTATGTATGGAGTAATTATATATATATATATATATTTATTTGTAATTGTATTATAAATCAGTTTTTATTAGGTCATACTTAAGTATTAAATGTCCATATCTTTATTATTAAGGGATTAAGTGTTAGAAAAGGCACTAGTCTTAAACTAATAGATACCCGTCACAGTAAAGCTTACAGGTTAAGGCGTTGGACTATGTTGGTGTACAAGCTATAATAATTAAATGTCAAAAACTCAGATCATAGCTTGCGAAAGGTTGAGGAATGGTCTAATGTGATGTGAGAGACTAAAAAGTTCTTAATATCATTACGTCCATGGTTTAGCTCCCAAAAAGAGTTAGAAGAAGAAAACTTCTTATTGATTTAATTGGGTATACATGAACCTATTATGTAGATAAATAAAAAACAATTAAATTGTATTTAAGTTGCTTAAAGATAGATTTTCTGACCATAGCATAGACATGGTAAAAGAAATGGTTTATATCACATATACAAGAGTTTTAGAAACAACGCAAATAATGTTTCCCCTGTAAACATAAAAGCCTTTGTTAGTTTTATCGATTGGAACCAACACTATTGTATGTGAAGAGTTAAACACATTCAATAAATGTATTTTGCCAATAACTCAAGCATATCAATTGATGATTTGTTCCTCGTATAAAGTGAGAAATCTAAAGACACAGCTCAGATAAAGGATCATGATGAAAGGAAAACAAGCATGGACATTGATGATGTTCTGAAAGTGAAACATAAAATGAACCTTAAGAGATTAAGGTTTCCGTGTGACAAAAGTTTTTTTTAAACCTTATGGGTGCTTGATTAGTTTTTTCAGGCTTCAATAGATTGAAAGTTGTCAATACAACCTTGCTATCTTGGGCCGTAACCAGTTGTTCAAATGAAATAGCTATGAGCCGAGTTAGAATAATAAAACAATCAGTATCAGGTCTGCGATGGGAGATGCATAGCTTTCGAACCTTATGGTTCTAGCTTCAGAGAAAGACTTGTTAAAGTCAATTATTAATGAAGAAATAAATTGATGCTTTTTCTTTATCGTCATCGCAAAAAAGATATTGCTGTGCTAAATATAAGCAAAAGAAATAGGACTTCATCAAACCATTATTGATTTAAACTTATTTTAGTCCTTATAGACACTGTATCACCATTTTTCCAATATGGCAGACGTAAATGAGATGGATCAGGAGGGGGTTAGACTTTTTTTCGTGCTGATCTTGACTAAAAATATCATTTATAATACCATTTTTATTCTGGGACAAAATTAAAAGCTACCAGCCTTGATAGAATAAGGAGAATCGATGATAGGGCGTGGACACTGGTTGATAGGATGTTGATACTGGTGATGTGGAGACTAGTTTATAGGAAGTGATACGGGTTAATATAGAGAAAGTTGATGGTAATTTAATACCGTTTGATGAATATACTGGTTGATAAGAGTACGAATACGGTTAGCTAAGTTGTTTTGTCTGGTAGATAAGATGTGGAGTAAAGCTGGGGTCAGTTGATTAATACTTTGTTTTCCTAGTTACATGGAAACATTTGTTTGTTTTGAGATATGAACTATATGATCATTTATCATATTAGACCATTATTTCTGAAGCAAAGAATTTTTTCTTGGAAAAAACTCGTGTTTGTGTATGTAATGCATACTTTTTGTAAACCTGAATTTATTGTTTTCAAATGTCATACTTTCAGAAGTGAGTAATAAATCTTGTTGGTGTTTAATTATTTCTTATGATCATGTGAGTATGTAACCCACTCAAGATCCAATAACCGTAATATTTAATTGGTTGTTTATTTAAAACACGTTTAGAATTTGTGTCTAAATAAATATAAAAAATTGAGTATCATTATTGTCCTTAGTAAGAAATCATTATAGTTAGGCAATTTTGAATGAATTGGTTATTCAAATCTTTGAATTGAGCTAAGTATAGAAGTACTTAGTAGCAATTTTTTTACAATAAGTTCTCCAAAGTCTACCAATCAAATAGTTCTGTTAAATATTATTAAATATAAGCAAAATATTAAACTTTTGCTAGCCAACTCTTAGCCTTTTTTTTATAAGCTTTATACTTTATTATCGCTTAAATAGCTTTTTTTACTCAATATTAATATCGTTCTGGTGACGGTTTGTTGCAGTTGATGGTGAGCGACAAGGGGGCACCCTAACACCGCTGGGTGCCCGAGCGATGGGCTGCCATCGTCCACCATCAACCGTGTTCGGATGAACATTTTTTTCCAGGGAAATGACGGCCGCCACCAGTGTACAAAAGGACAAGAGAAAACATAAACGGAATGGTAAGTATTGGTCAGAAAGTCAGTCACCTTCCCTATCAAGAGAAGAAGACCCATCTGAGAGAACATCGTTAAGTCAGCCACCTTCCGGACTAAGCCAACAAGACCCTCTTCTTTTGAACTGGTGCGTCATCATCAGGAACAACTCCCCTTCATGGTAACATTGTAAGATCGTCCAGTCGGTCCAGTCCACCTTCCGGTCAGGTCAACAAGGTTCTTCCTTCAGTACGGAGAATTCCAAGTCCATGATGTTAACCTCAAGAAGCTGTTGCCCACATGAAGAAAACATCTGTATTCGATGAGAAGACTCGTTATCTTTTAATGAAGGCGTGTGAGTATTACAAGATAGAACAATTGGTAAGTAAATCCAATAGGGAGTCAGCCACTTCAAGGAGTCAGCCACCTCCAGAAAGTCAGTCACCTCCAGTGAGTTAGCCACCTCCAGTAAGTCAGTCACCTTCAGGGAGTCAGCCACCTCCAGTCGTCAGCCACCTTCAGGGATTCAGCCACCTCCAGTCCGTCAGCCGTCTCTCCAGAAAGTCATCCACCTCCAGAAAGTCAGCCACCTCCAGATAAGTCAGCGACCTCCAAAATGTCAGCCACCTCCAGAAAGTTAGCAACCTCCAGAAAGTCAGCCACCTCCAGAAAGTCAGCCACCTCCAGTGAGTCAACCACCTCCAGTGAGTCAACCCGCCTCCAGGGAGTCAGCCACCTCCAGTGATTCAGCCACCTCCAGTCAGTCAATCACCTCCATGGAACCAGCCCCCTTCAAGGAATCATCCACTTCCAGGGAACCAGCCTCCTCTTCTAGAAATCCATCTCAAGAGGATGGTAGAGATACATTGGTAAGTCGTTCTTCTGGGGTTTTTGAGGATTCATTCATTTTTTCTGACAATAGACACCACTCATCACGCTCTATGCAAAGGCGAGAAGGCGCTATCAGGCTTCACCAATGGATAGGAGCCTGATGAGGTTAATTGAGTTTAGATCGCCACCAAATTTGTGGACCTTAATTCATATATGCAGACGCTTCCCTTATTTATTCAAACACCTTCCAAACAGGCTATTTATTAAAGGACTTCATCCCTCTATCATTAAGAAAAAACGCCAAGAAGATAATTCAAGTAAGAAAAGGTCATATAAACCTTCTCCGCTTAGCTACGTACATACTGTGGCATTATCGTAAATATGGACACTCAGGCAGTCATTTAAATAAAATAAATAAGGAACGTGTTGGAATAAAGAATTAGAATGAATACGGATCAACTCATGTATACACGAGGAAATTTTTGGAATATCTTAAAAACGGCTCTTAAAACAAATAGTAATGGGTAAGAATGGATAAGAGACGAATTGGAATTAATAAAGAAAGACAAGACCGAATAAATATGGAGGATTTAGTTGGAATAATAAATTATAGTGTCGGGATTATTAAGAAATTATTTGGAATGATTTTGGATTATTAAGTCAGAAAAATAAAATATAGTTTGAATTAGTTGGAATTAATAATGAACTCATCGATTCATTACAGGGCGAATAAAAATAAATAAAGAACTTGTAGGAATAAATAGTAGGGAGAAATTTGGCATACATAAATTATAACAAGGCGCGATAAATAGCGAAGATTGAGTCAAAATAAATATTGAGTAGAATGATTTAGAAAATATTCCGAATAAATAAGATTGTCTTATTATTAAAAGATTGTAATCAAAATTAAAAAGTATAAAATTACAACTAATAAGGCTCATCAGAATAAATAAGTTAAAATTCCAAATGAATAAGTAATAAGTCAGAAAAAATAAAGAACGAACATTAAAGAGGAATCGGTCAGAATAAATATGGAATTAGTCGAATTTAAAAATATATGAGTCAGAATATTTAAAAGGAATGATTTGGAATAAATAAGGGATGATCTATATATATAT
Source organism: Timema cristinae (assembly GCA_039000515.1). NCBI lineage: Eukaryota > Metazoa > Arthropoda > Insecta > Phasmatodea > Timematidae > Timema > Timema cristinae. The sequence goes on from JBCFYV010005027.1 coordinate 7,113, forward strand.
GTGTGTATATGAATTAAAAAACTAGTCTTGATAAATTAGGAATGAGTTGGGATATTTTAAGAAGAATGTTTGAGAATAGATAAATAACAACACAGAAAATAATAAAAGCGTGAGAAACAATATTATCATCATCATAAGGAACTGTTTCCGGCCTGTGGCCGGTTCTGTTTAGTAAAATGCCTCATCTCCCTCCTGTACTCTCTTCTACTCTGCTCCTCTCACTTGCACACTTGTTGCTGTCTGTTCTTTCCATCTTGTTCTTGGTCCTCGTTGTCGTCTCTTCCCTACATACTTCATATTCAATAATCTTCTTGTAATCCTCTCCCTTACCATCCTAATTACATGTCCATACCATCTCATCCTAGCTTCCTCTACTATCTCATGTACATCAACTCTAGATCTTACATCTTCATTCCTAATCCTATCTCTTCTGGTGACAGCTAGCATGCTCCTCAAAAACTTCATTCATATGGCCTTCACTTTCCTTTCTCTTTTATCCAAAGGCCAAGTTTCCGTTGAATAAATTACTATTGGTTTATGCGGTACTTCCCTACACTTAGTTACACAATAACACTTGTTTACAAAGTTTGTCAAATTTGTTTGGTTTATTAGTCTAACTCTACTATTTTATTTTATTATTTACACCACGTTGATCAATGTAAACGTAAATTTGTTATGGCCATTTCCTGAAACTTCTGGGTTTCACTGTACCTACTGATAACACAAACTTGCCGACCAAGGAATGATCGGGCTACCCCGGTCTCCGACTAATGACTCACCTTTAAGTGCTTTATATTATAATATAATATATAGCACCGCATCTTACTACTTGAGTGACGAGTTGTGACATTTATTTTGTCTCTTTTCCTTCCTCTAGTAATTGGGCACTTGGATAATATTGTACTGTGTTAAGTTTTATTCTTCAACTCAAAGTGTCAAAAGGAACTCATCTCTTGGTACAAGCAAAACGCGTATTGATTTTAGACCTATATTTTATCTGAATATTACAATTAACTTCATGAATGTATAAAAATGAGTTTCTCTTTTATTACTTGTTATAAATTTAACATTAAAAAGATTTTAAAAGCTTTGAAAATATATCTAATCTCACATGATATTGCATTTCTTTATACATTTTCTAAAAAAAAAAAAAAATCATAATTTGGCGTGTTTATTGAACATGGCTAAGTTTAACCCTAAAAATGAAATGTGCCTCAAACCAAGAAAACGAAACAAAAAGGCGAAATCGAACACGAATCGTTATAAACTTTAAAACAATGAAATATTTGATCTACAATGTTTTCAGGAAAGTATAAGGCCGCATATGGGGGAGAGAGGGAGGGGGGGGGGGGGTTCAAACCCTCCACAAAATTTTATGAACAAACTATACATGACTTTATTTATGATTCAAACAATATAAAAAATTAAGATACAAGTATAAATTAGGGAGCCGTGCAACCATAAAAAACACTTTGGATAGAGCTACTAGAGGTGTTTAGTATTTAGAATTTTCCCTAGCCTTCATTAATTAAGGGTTATGTTGCAAAAAGAACCCAATTCTGATAGCTTCTAGAAGTGTTTAATATTCTGAATATTTCCTAGCCTTTGACAGCTATGGTGTTATTTCGCAAACATAAACCACTTCTGATAGCTTCTAGAAGTGTTTAATATTCAGAATATATCCTATCATTCGGCAGCTATGGAGTTATGTCGCAAAAAAACAACCTTCAGTTGGATTCTAGAGGTGTTCAGTAATAGAATTTTTCCTAGCCTTCTGCAGTTGCGGTGTTATGTTGCAAATAAAGAACTTCAGATAGCTCCCAAAGGTGTTTAGCATTTAGAATTTCTCCTAGTTTACGGTAGTTCCCAAATAAACTTCCCCAGATAGCTTCTAGAGTTGTTTAATATTTAGAATTTGTTCTATCCTCTGGCAGTTAGAAGGTTATGTGGCAAAAAAAAAACACTTCAGATAGAATAAAATTGAACTTGGGATCTTAGCGCGTCAATGTTCTAGCACAGTTATCCAGGATTCGTCCCTCGCTCATGATCTCATATCCACGCGCACTGACTATATAAAAGTGTAGTCAGTTTAGTCAGTGCAGACTATAACTTATGTAAATATTATAGTATAAGCCTTTATCATAGGTACAGCTCTAGATCAAATGATTTGACGTATGAATTAGTGAACCCATTTCTAGTTGTCAAATAATGATCTTGCTATCAGTCTAAATTTTAAATTCAACTTATCCACTAAGAATCTTAGTTTGAATTACAGCTTCAACTCGGAACCCACAGTTGTTTGTTGTTCCGGGCCTTGTTACCAGTGGTTGATAATACTCCATTGTTTGCTATTTTTGATATTTTTGATTATTTGATATTTTATAGATTTATAATCCCGGGGCCTTGTTAGCACTGGTTCATAATCTACTATTTCTTGATGTCTCGGGCCTGGCTATACATGTAAATAATGACTTGTACCAACTGGTTGAACACATGCATATACGGACAAAACGATTGACAGACACCTGGTTAACACAAAAAAAGACCAACTTAGAAAATTGATACCTTACTAATGATGATTTTAATCCACAAAATTAGTGTATAACCGAACGGGTAGTAAGACGCGGTGCTAAAAAACATTCGTATTTTTTTCCTTAGCTTTTCACTCCCCGTTTGAGCTATACGCAGAACAAGGAATGCGAATGACGCATTGTACCTTGTGACCACAAATGTGGGTATTTATTAGAGCTATAAATTTGGTTAAAAAATAATATTTCATAGACTACTTGTTATTTACCGTTTACGATTTTGTTGTCGAACACGTTGTTTGCAATGTATTGACTTGACAGCGAGTTCGGGGTTTGATCTCCGTTGGGTATACAGAGGGTAGTTTTATTATAAATTGTTTCCCACACTCTCTCTTTAAGCAAATGCGAGTGCACTTCCTCTAAATTCAGCTTTCTTAATCCCTAACTAATTAGCGTAATTAGTACATGTGAGTATACCGCGAATGGTTAGTACGACTCGGTGCTAAAAGCATAATAAAATAACCTTAAAGCTTTCACCACTCAAATTATTTAATTAAATTGCCTAGTATACATTTTTTTTTTCCATGGACACATTTTGTAAATATAGGCCTAAAAGTATTCAGTACAATAAATACTTTTCAACATGTGTATTAAGTTAATTATTTTAAATTATTAATATTCTTTTAATCTTAGTAGCCGGGATTCAAACTCAAGACCACAACTCCCGGGTGAGGCATGCAGTGACCATTCATGTTCTAAATTAGCTAAAAAAAGAGGTAGTGTTTATGACAACACTGTTGTGAACAAAGAGCTGGCAATCCCAGCTTACTTTCCCACTCCAACTGCCCATCCCCCTCTTCACAACACAACACCCCCTTCAAACATGTTAAAAATTCCATGTCAAAATGTTATAGCTTATTCATTCTAGGAGAAGCTTGTTGGACGAATCACCTTAATTAGTTTCTGTGTTGAAAATCTTCCTAGTTTAAAGAAAAATTGCATTTTTAAGGGTTATCGACCATCATGTTTAATCAATCTTCTTCATTTGGAAATAATTTGGGTATGGCATGGAAACCAATTTGAAGGCTTTTCTTTGGGCTTAAAAATTATATATCACATGACCACATAAAGGATTTTTAAAAGTTCAGAGTCACCATGATACAATTTTAATTTCAATTTTTCGAAAAAATAATATCTTAAAATATTGAAGAAAATACACTTGTTCACAAATTTCTTAATGGTATGCATTCCTAAATTCATTTTGGGATCTCGATGGGATCACATTCAAATTTATTTTAAATAAAAATTGTGGTAACCAAAAAACACCTTGACAAGGCTTCTCATCACAAACTCACCAGAATGAATTTGTGCCCAATGGCCTAGATTTTAGTTACAAATAAAAATTTTGAATAAAAACCCACAAGAATTTATAATTTTTTCTTTTACATGGTATTTAACATGCTAAGATTTAATACATGTTTGTTATATAATATATATCCACCCATCCATCCTACAACAAGATAGAGTTTAAAAACATTATATATACTAAAACAGTAACACGTTATATTCCTGTGTACTATTAAACTTGAATACCAATAATTTCAAAGCATTAATTGCAAATTCTATTCACCCGTTGGTCAGGGTGGTATTGGTTCCACTTTGATTAACATTTGTTTGACAGAAACAGGAAGATTTTCTGGTCTTGGTGGGACAATAGACGGTACAGGTCTGTCGGGAGTGAGCAATGCTAGTATTGCTCCTTCAAACAGTTTTTTGATACAGGCACAAAACAATGTAGTTTTTGTATGCCAGGAATAGGTCTTGTCTCAAGGAAACGTTTCTGAAGTAACTTATATTGATTACAATTTTCTTAATTTGTAAATGAAAAGAAATGAATTGATGCTGGTTTTGATTGCCTCCAATAAGATCATTAAAGTAGTGTCATGATTTGATCCTCATATGTTTCTTAAATGTCTCTAAACCCCAGTTGACAACAGATACCCATTATTTATATGCAATATGCTAAATAAATGTTCTTCCATTTTTTCACTTCTCATTTATTTATTCTGTTTCAGGGAAAGAATTATACTCATTGAGGTAACATTTTGGCACAACTCACATAATTTTAGCTAGACGAGATTTGTCGTCATCTAATACTATGTTTTTTAAAAGTGCTCCACTAGTTTTTTAATGTTACAGTTTGATGTATTGTACAGATACAAACAAAATGTGTACTACTTCCTCCAACTGAATATAATTTTAAGGTCGAAAATCTGCACATTTTGAAACCCTATAATTTCTGCGAGATATTTATTTTATATAAAATATATTATTTTGTTTATATTTCATAATATTAATTATTTTTTTTTTTGCAAAGGTTCACGATATTAATCACCCTTTTTTTAAAGACATGAAATCCTTTTTGCCTTGCATAAGATGACTTATTTCATCCCTATTGGAAAAATATTCTACTTTTAGAGAGATTTAATTTTCTTGAACGACCAGATCTTTGGTAACAATGTCGAAATTTAATCCCATCACTTGTACTTTCTACTAAATGAGTTTTTCTTTTAGTCGAAATAAATAAAGGTCAAGTCAGAATAGTCCAGAGTAGTGAATCAGAATAAATTAGGAAATATTTGTAATAAACAAAGGAACAAGATGAAAAAAAATTATGATGTCCATTTCCGAATCGGTAAGAAACGAGTTTTCATTTTATAAATAAGAAAGAATGTGTTGAAAAAACCATTAAGATTAAAAAGGAACGGATTAAAGTGAAATGGAATAAATGATAAAAATAAGGATTATGAGTTGGCATAAATAATAAAAAAAGATGTCAGAATACATAAAATATATGTCTGAATAAATAAGGCGAATGTAAGGTCATACAAAGTGTAACGAGTAGGAATAAATAAGGAATGAGTAACAATAAGTAATAAAATACTTTACATATATCCAGAACATATTGGAATCTATGATAAAATTAATCTGAATAAAAAAGAACGATAGGATTAAATAAGGGATGCTTGGTAATATAATATAAAAAAGTCTTAAAAATGATTATGAAATGTGTAAGAATAAATTAGCAATAAATCAGAATAAATAATAAATAAAAGGTTGGCTACAGAAAGGAACAGTTACAAATGGCTAGGGATCGAGTTGATATAAGTTATTAACGAATTTAAATAAATTGGGAAAGAGTCAAAAAAAGCTAGGAACAAGTCAAAATAAATTAGGAACGAGTCACAACCAGCTAGGAACAAGTCAAAATAAATTAGGTACGAGTCAAATCAAACTAGCAACAAGTTGAAATAAATTAGAAAAGAGTCACAATAGATATGTAAGAACTTGTCGTTAAAATTATGGAAGAATTTTTCAAAATAATTAAGGAAATGTTCAGAATAAACAATGATTATGTTGGAATAAAGTATGAATGTGTCATAATATATATGTAACTATTTGTAGTAAATAAAGAAGAAGATTAAATTAACCAGGAAAAGTCGGTATGAAGTAGTATTTAGTTAAAATTGAATGAAAACCAGATGGAAGGAAAGACAAACCAGGATCACACATGTGAACAGGTGGTTCGAGTCCCCGATACTTTCATGAGATAGAGAGTGAGCCAATGAGCAGGGACTGGTTACTCAAAGCAAGACCACACCAGGACAGACTACCAACTTAACAGCCCACAACACAGAATGTGACGGAACCTACTGCCAATATACTAGCTGAGATACTTTCTTCGTTACAACAATTAACAACCAGCCAACAACAGCTTGCTGCTAACCAACAACAGACAGGAGACGACAATACGCACCTACATTTGTGACTTGACTAACTCTTTAAGGTTGAATTTACCACTGAGTTGGAGAAGATGAGGAAGACTTCAAGGGTAGAATGGAATCCTCACACAGGACACTCACCCAGGGTTTATCACAGGTCAAGCAGAAATGGATAAATCCGCCCATAGGGTTCACAAACAGGGATAGGCAGGTTTAGTATCCCCTCCGAACAGGTGATAATTGTAGAAGGGAGCGAGGTTATAGGGAAACCTCAAGTAGGTCAGGAAATGGGCAGGGTCCTCAGAGTCATCCTGATAGATGCCCCCTTAACAATAGGCCACCTTATGTGAAGTTGGGAAGAGGGGACCCCATAGTAATCGGGAGAGCAGAGGGGAGGGCAAGGTTCTGATGGCAGGTTTTCAAGGGAAACCCCACGTTATAACCTCAGCAAACCCCAACAACTCATCCTATCCCAGAGGAAAACCCTAATAGAGGAAATGGTCATACACCCCAAGGGACCAAAACCCCTCACATTTTGACATTAACGCCATTGTGAAGCAGGCAGAGATTAGTTGCATCTCCGAGGGGCGGCGGGTTGTTTGAAGGCGATGGGAAGGCCCGATCACATTTTCCCCGTCCTGATGATGAAGATTTTGGGGGTTACAAGCAGGAAGATCCCGCCCATACGCCTTTTTAAATGTTGATTTCCATAATAATAATAATAATAATAAATAAATAATCAATTATTTAGCACTGCGTCTTACAAACAGTTTCGGGTTATACGCTTTAAGTACTAATTACGCAAAAGGATTAGGAATTGGGATGGTTTAATTAGAGGAAGTGAACCCGCATTTGCGTGTAGCGGGAGTGGTAAAACCATTTAGGAAAAACCACCCCCAGTTCACCTGACCGAGATTCGAACCTAGATCTCCCTGTCCACAGCAGTCGAGATCAACACGACAGCGCGTTAGCCAACTACGCCACCGAGGCGGGTATTATTTAGAAAATTGGATCTATAAACAATTTAAATTCAAAAAAATATAATGTGGGCGTTGTAAAATAGGAAACAATGAATAGAAAATTTAAATAGCCCTATCCTATTTCCAGTATATCACAGCGTGCTTGTTATTTAAAAATCACTATAGTTTCTTGTCGAATCAAATGGAGATACGACATTAAACGCCGGTAATGTGGCCAAAGCCGGTCCCAAGCCCGGTCGAAAAACACAGAGGGGCGTTAGCACATATAATTATAGCCTTAGGAAATTCCTCGGAATTCCCCTGAAAAACTGAAGACGCTGAAATGGACTGATGGATAACTACAAATTTTGGCAAGGTTGGTTCGGTCATGTTCTCATACAAAGGTAAGATTTTATTCGCATATTATTTATTCCGTACTATACGTACTAATGCTATTTAGGAAATATCGCCCTCAGTATACCCTACCGTGATTCAAACCCCGATCTTCCAGACATCAGCAGTCTAGTCTATTGGGAGAGTGACGCCTTATGCTATGTGAACACTGAAACAGGTACAGTATATTGTATATACGTTTGCTTATTTCCATGATAACATATTTAATTAAATTATACGATTAAAGCACCATAGTAACAATAACAATGGTAACTGTAAGGTAAAAATATATAAATGGTAATCTATCCCTGCTGTTTTCTTTACATTTTCTGCTTTCGTTCCTTTCTCTACCACACCCCAAGAATGCGCAGGAAGATTAATGGGCTGTAAGAACTTACGATTATGAAACAAGAAACAATAATCTCGTGAAGCCTGTATAATCCACCATTTGGCTTCCCCACTGAAGGTAATTAGGTTTATCCTGTCAGTCGTCAAAAAGCAAAGATCGGAAACTTAGTGGTTTCTTGATAACTCTGAGCTATTTTGGGTGTTTGTGTAGATCAGGAAATTAGTACAAAGCATAGTTCAAAATAAAACCACTTTACAAATATACAAGCCCCAAACAACAATTCAGGTTTAGAGTTAATGTTTTAGAAATAAAAATAAAATATTCGATATATTAAAATATGCAGTTAATGCCCTTGTTGTTTCATTTTGCCAAGACTAAAATATATTTAAAATTCGTTATTACTTATATAATGTTTTCAGAAACAATATTATATTAAAATTCTATGGCTAGAATTAAAAAAAAAAGTTTCAAAACTTAATTCATTTGTTTAAAATGACAAACTGTGTGTAGTAATTTTTGATTAAATTACATTTAGGGTTATGTGTTTGTGAGAAGTATTACTATTTTAGATTAAAAATACTTATAAGTGTTGTAATTAGTTATGCTCTTTAAGCATTTTTATAAACGTATTTATTTCGTTTAACTAATAATACAAAGATATATCCATACAAATTAGCAAACGATGTTGAAAT
>JBCFYV010005028.1:0-17580 GCA_039000515.1 Timema cristinae
GTTAATAAACATCTCGGCCGTCGTAATAACACATAGTATTTCTCACAATGACTCAATTTCCATGAGCATGGTACCATAAGTACCGAAACATTTTGGAATGAAGTAATCCATCTTTTCATTGCTGATTATCACAAAGGAGTAATGGGACAAGGAAACAGAATAAGACTTAGATTATTCCACATCACTTCTAATTTATAATTTCTATTTTCTCAACATATTTGGAATTAAAACCTTGTTTTGTCCATACTATATTGTATTTCTCCAAGTCTTTGTAATAACAACACATCATTTCATTTAAATTCGTTTGGCAGATGTTAACCTCTTCATTTAAACTTTGTACTTTTTACTTCATAACATATCTGAAACTTAAAAAATTGTTTTGTTCATACTTTTTGTATATATGTAAGTTTTGTAACATATTTTTTAACGTGTAATACAATTAATTTAGACTTTTCATCAACTTTTGTTTAGTCCAGTTGATGATGCATGATTAATTTTATTTTAAATATTCTTGTCTGACAATGTTTTCACCATAAAGAAAATCCTAATCATACTTTTAAGACATCACTACCTAAGAGGGCTTATGGGCACCATTTGACCTTTCTTTGCCTTTGACCCCGACGTAGAGAGAGAGTTTACTGTGATGATTACGTTATGTTGTGTGGCTCTCTGATTGGCTGTTGGCTTTCTCCCTCTTATGTTCCCCTCGTCCTGGCATTTTATGTGTGCTCATTGCTTGTTCCTGTCTTTATTAATGTTTTTTTATGTGTATTCATTGTGTTTTATGCTGAGTAGGATTGGATCGGCAGTGGAGTTTATTTGTGTGTGAACCCGCCTCGGTGGCGTAGTTGGCTAACGCGCTTGTCGTGTTGAGCCCGACTGCTGAGGACGGGGAGATAGAGGTTCGAATCTCGTCAGGTGAACTGGGGGTGGTTTTCCTAAATGGTTTTCCACTCTCCCTCCACGCAAATGCGGGTTCACTTCCTCTAATTCAACCTTCCCAATTCCTAATCCATTAGAGTAATTAGTACTTAAAGCGTATAACCCGAACGGTTAGTAAGACGTGGTGCTAAGTATTATATTATTATTTGTGTGTGAATTTATTGGCGTGCAATCCACGAGATCGGGCACGGCAACGCGTAAGCATGAACCTTTCCCGACGGTCGCTTAGCGAAGAGTGTGAGAAATTGTTCCCTGCCGTAAGACCCCTTTCACTTCCCCTCACTCCCCCCTCACAGCCACAGGCAAATGAGTTTTCCCGGTGTCGTCATTGCAATGCCACAACCCTCTCCCCCACCCTTCCCAATCTATGTAGTACCTGGCACCAGTTTGGAGGCTCAACAAGACGAGTCAAGACAGAAATAGATCGTGACCTTGAAACCGTGAGCTAGTAATCGATGTCATTGACACTGGCAAACCATCTCCAGGCAATGGGTTTTCCCGATGACGTCATCGCACTGTCGCAACTCTGATGACTCATATCTGGACCAGTTTGGTGGCTCGACATGACAAGTCGATTCAGGAATAGATCGTGATCTGAAACCGTGAACTAGTACAAGAGGTCACTTACCTGTTCATGTTTGGTGCCAGTTTATCGGCTCGACAAGTTGAGACTCATATCTGGTTACCCCACGTGTAAGGGCCAGACAGGTTTTGCGTGAATAAAACATGATATTATAAAATAATATTTATTATACATTAAAGTTTTACAGACATACATAATATTAAATATACATTATAGGTTTCACAAACATTTATAAAATAATATTTATTATACACTTTTAGAGGAATGCCGCATTTATTCGTTAACGCGTTTTTTCTACAGTGTCGCTTACATGTGTTAGTAAAATTGTTTTTAGTTCACAATCCAGCATGTAATAGTCCAAAACCGATGACTTGACGTGTATATAGGTAGCACTTATAAGATCCAAGTCTGTGATGTGCGTTTCCAACGTAGGCTGTTTGAGATCGTTGACATCCGCTGATTGTGTTAACGTGTCGCATACATCCACGACGAGAGTGTCGAAGAAATTGTTGCAATATCGTATGATGGGTGTCGATCACATATCCCGGTGTTGACGGCGATGTCGATGAGGTCCGACACATAAAAAATAAGCACCCAGCTAGGTGCTATATTTGGCGACTCGTTTGAGTCCTTCGTCTTGTGTCTCGCTGATGACGACCATACGGTCACCACACATACGTCTCAGAAATATTTAATGATTAGTCAGTCTAATCTTCTGGGGAGGTTGTGAGTTGCTGAAAAACTTTAATATGACCGACTTGTAGCTGCCGAGTTCTTGCCACTCTGTACGGTTAAAACACCACACAACTTCGTCCATATTTTTTTTAGCTGGACTTGGGCGTAAAGTTGTTCTTGACGCTCATGCCGACGATGACTCGTTTGAAATCAACTTCGTCCAGCGGGAACAAAGTGTTGAAAATATGGGTGATGGTGAACTGCTTCACCAGCTTTGCGTTACGGGTGCAAACGTCTTGACTTTCCTTGATGTTTGATCGCCTCGAACGACTGTCGTGATATTGCCGGAATGCCGTTGGGACGCACTTTTATAGGCGCACGCTGATTGAACGAAGCCTCTTGAGGGGTGGCAGGACCCTAGGATCTTGAATATTTTTTTTTGTAATATCTCACCACCTAAGCGTCATTGCCTGTTTGATTGGTGGGCGAGAAAAAGGTTAGGAAAGTTTTCATCGGAATGTTCTGGGCGCGATAGAGAAGGTACACTAGACAGTAATGGCCGCAAACGTCCGAGGCTATGCTTTGAAGTTGAAACGTAATATGAGAACTGCGGGTAGTGCTTTGTGTATAAATGCCAGATGTGACTGTACGGGTGGAAAGCCATAACTGTCAAAATATTCTCCCACGCCGTTTCTTGTTGATAAAGATGGCGACCCAATGAGTCCCAGGCTTGCTGTGTGGATCCGTGTTGATGACTAGTGCGGCAGGTTGCGATATTTTGCGGATAGTTTATCAGCAGGGAAAACACACGACCGTACGAAACGGAAAACCCCAGGTTTTTCAGTGCACTTCATATGAGTGCGTGTCACCTTCAAACATCAAATCTCGAAGTCCCCAAACGATGGAGGCCGAACAGAAATTCCATACAAAACTATGATCCATGCACATTATGGGACCAAATTTAAGTGTTTTAAAAGACGAACAACCTCTGTCGTACAGAACTACGACGGGCGTAGGCATGTATTTGGATATAAAAATTTTCTTTTCAACTCCCTTGACGTAGACGGTTACTGCACGCGTTGTGGCATGGAAGATGAGGGATTAAAGCAAAACTATAATCCACATCAACGCTATCCCAGGAATACCGTGCATTTTGTTAACGATAGAGTCAGCTTGATTTAAAGCGATGTCTGAAAGTTCCTTGATAGTGTGTGGGGGTTTAACCCCGATGTTGAAGTAATGCACCGCAAAACAGATAAAACACTCAGTTCCTTGACAATTAACTTTTTGCTGTCATCAATGAAGCTCTGGAAATCTACAATGACGTCCATGAATTAAATGACGAGTGTAAGGGACGGCAAGTCATTTAAAATTAACTCCCATAATCGGTCACGATGTTTCTGTCCTTGTCGATGGTGATGATATCCATTAAAACGTACATTTGCGAGGGCAAGCCTAGTAGAATATTGGTGGCGTACGGTGACTATTAAACTTTGATCAATTAGTCTTAGGATCGAAATCGATCTGAAGACTTAGATTACCAGATAGAGTCAGCATCTGTATATTTGGTGAAGAAGAAACAATGTACACTTTTTTTAGGGTTTGTGTACTTGAATACAACTCCGAAATCCCCTTTAAAGTCCTCTACATCATTTAGGGCTTTGACTAATTCATGGATAGTGCTGTAGTTTCCAAGGGGATTGTGATTTTGAATATATGTTCCCACACCGTTAGCGTCAGCCTAGTTGTACCATACACTATTTTGGCCCTCGGGAACGGTGGTGAAAAGAACACGGATATTGGAATTTGGTGAAAGTGACTTCCCACTGCCCATCGAGTATAAGACGTTATGCTAGTTGCATGGTGAAATTCTCGAGGGGATTTTCGGGAAATATCCCATAGAGCTGTCGCTCGGCAAAGTGATGTAAAACTGGTCCTTCATGGTAGGGTACTGACGTAACTGACAGGAATCCCAAGAATTAAACTTGGCAGGATAACCTTTCCACTGCACGTTCACTTTCTTTCTGGTGCCTTTACCCTTGACAAGTAATATTTTATCAACTTTAAAAGTTTCGGAAAGACGTACGCGTTGCAATTTAGGTTTGTAAAAACGTTCCCTCTACATCCTTGCTGTCAAGATCGGTAATCCTGTAGATGACTGGTTGTTGCAAAACGACACTGCTTACTTTTAACTTTTCTTCACTCCAATTGCTTTCGTAGCCCTTTTCAAACAGCATTTTGTATTTAATGATAATTAACCGTGTCACTGACTTTGAGTTTTGGATTACTATTCCAGTTTTGACGTCGCTTGCCATAAAGATTATCTCTGACTTGAAGCACATTGGTTTTTCTGAAACACCCTGCTGGTTGCCATCTTGATACTATAATGTTTTCGCCGTTGTAAAACGTTTACGAGATCTTGGAGCAAGTCCACAAAGCGATACGTGTTAGTTTGGTAAAGTAACGCCACATCGTTCTTACAGCGTTCTATTAAATTTTTTTCCACGATGGTTGTCTTCACGTCCATATTAGAGTGGTATAGTAACACACACCTTATTTATTGAGAAATTCCCGACTAAACGTACCGTGAACATTGTTCCCTTGTCCGTCTTTTGACTTAGAGGTTTACGGGCACTTTGTTTGAAAAATGTTCCGTAAGGCGTCTCTCACGACGCTCCTCGTCTTGGATGGAAGCATCCTCTCCCAGGCCATCTTGCTAGACACGTCTATGACGGTGATCAAGTACACGGCACCGTCGTTGTATTTTTCCGAGACTGCGCATATTTTTGTGATCGGCTTGCCAGATATCGTCAATATTTGACACCACCACTTGTTGAGTTGTGTGGAAACTATTTTATCAAAAGGTTGTGAAGGGTATAAGCGTCCTGAACACAAATCAATTTTCGTACTTTGTCGGGATGATTCTTGGACGCTTTTATGAGCGACGCCGCCCCTGCGAACCATGCAGGATGAAAAGTGTCGTAGTAGATGTCGCTAAACGGCCCATTAAGCTCGGAACGTCAGCCACCTGTTTTCGCCCATCCTTTTCACTTTTTTCTTCATAGGGGGTTCTGACAGTGTAGGCGGTAGAGGTATTGGTGTCAGATCTAATGTGCGCCAAACGTTTCGGATTTACAATCAATTCTTTCGGGACGTTTATTTTTTGAACCACCGTGAGAAACTTTCGCCATCCCGACGGGTCACTTTGTCTTCTTTCTCTGACCAGATCATTGAATAAATCCACAATATTGGATCTACGGAGAGGCGTATTGTGAATACTCACTTTCCCGTTTCATCACAAAAGATACCCCCTAAGAAAATATTATGTTCTAGTAAAAGTTCAGCTTTTTTAGGTGCCTGTACGGGTATAGTATTGAGTAAAGAGATATGTGAAGTACATACACATCAGGGATGGTTGTGGTTTTTGGTATTTTCAGACGGTGGAAGGTGTTGACTAAAGTGCAAATATCACTGTAGCACATGTTGGTATAAAGTCCATTTAGACTTGTCAAGTTTTGAAGAGAGAATTTTTCCAATTTCCTTGTCCAGCTCGGAGACCATTAGATTTGTGGCCGATGCCACATGTTGGTGGCGTTGCTCGTAATGGTGTAATGTTCCCGGGACACAAATATAATCTTTTTCGTGTGTTCCCTTATCTATTTGTTGAATAAGTAACCGAAGACACCGATGATTATTGGGGATAAAAGTAAGGGCGGGAACGCTCCATATTTCTGAACAAGTAGTCATCTCTTCTTCTTCCAGCACTCTCCTCGTTTGACCAGCTTGCGCAACACCTGCTTATGAGCACGTAACTTTGTCTTCTGCGCTATTTTCAACGGCACCCGCCCTTTTAAAGTGTTGTAGGCACACTCGCAAACAGAGTCAATCAATTTCTTGTCTGCCTTTTTCAACAAGGCGACACGTTGCTGCGGTTCATTCGATGTATCGCACGGAACAGAGGGGCTTGCTTCAGCACTTTTGGACTCATGGTTATCAAATAATCTACAATCGGTAAGTGTCGATGTTTTTATAGTCTATTTTGTGGTAGGTACACGTATAATCTGACATTTGTGTGGTTCTATATCTGAACCATTCAGATGTACCTTGTTTGTAATCTAATAATATATGAGGCTTTTGCGTGCGAGAAGGTGAACTCAACAAGAGCAAGTTTTGAATAATATCATTTTCAACTTTTTAGGCTGGCTAACTCAACAACAGGAACAATAATGTTGTACTTATGTAAATTCACAAAGTCGAGATTCACCCTCCCTACTCCTCTCACCATTTTTCTTCTCCGATCTAACGTGTGAGTGTATAGATGGCAACAAAATAAAAATAATAAATACCAAAATTTATTGAAAAATATTTAAACTGAATACTAATATATTGAATATAAAAATACTGTACAAATAACTTTCTGGGAAAAAATATAGATATTAAAAAATCATAATCAACTTGATCGTCATCGTTTTCTTCGTCGACATCGTCAGAGTTTGTAAAGTTGTTGGCAGATGTTGTTGTGTTTCCAATATTCCTTCGAAGTAACTACTCCATGGTAAAGGGACATACGGCAGTAGAACTCGGATGTCTTTCAGTTTTTCAGGAGCCACAACAACAGGAGAATCGTAAAGTTGGTTTATTTCTTCGTTTCCAAGATTGAAAGTCTGGGCGTTGTAAGTAGGGCTTTTTTCCCTTTTGAAGTCTTATGGGAAGTTTGACATCTAAGTTGTAAGCTTTGTGGATATAAAATCCCTGTTTGTAGTTTTGATTGAATTCTTTAAATTTCGCTCCTGTCAAGTGAGTTTTTGTGACGTGTCTTTGCAAAGCTGTGGAATTTTTACATGATGTGGAGTGAGTTATACTACTTTAAAAGGTGTTTTCTTGCGTCATTTCTGTATGAAGTACGCATAGGGGTCTTTAGAATACACATTTGCGTGTTGTATCTCTTTTTCTATGTGCCCGAAAACTCGCTCACAGGGTAGTTGGAATGACCGGGTATCATGACAGCAAATAGTTTATTATGAATCAGTGATATGATTGGCAAGAACGATATTTATGTTCTTATTTTGACTAAAACAATTATCGCTGAACATGGTAATCTTTTGGATTTTTAAATTTGGAACGTTTGGGGAAGAGAAGTTGAGTTCGAACTTATTTGCCCGCACACTGAACGGTCAAAAGTGATTCAAGTTTATTTTAAAGCCTTATTTTCAAGGGCTAGAAGGACGAACTCCACAAACTAGAACTATGAGCATGCGCAGTAGATGTTCCTAAACACGATGAATGAAAAAAGAAGTTCGATGTTGAGTTCACCCCTCTTGCACGCAACGCCTCATATATCCATGTGGAGTACTTGTCACATCAGTGTAAGTCTCTTGTAAAACACGGGGTTTTCAGGACAGACTTGACGTGCACAGTGTTGAATCTGACTTTATCCCGGGATTTTTAAAAAGCACTATATAATGCACGTTAAGGAGATGTCTCTTTTGCCCTTACCCTGGTGGAATATATTTTGTGTAAGGTACATGACGCTAATATTTGATAGTGGCATCCTTTGGTGAAAAGATCGCCGACCACTTCGTTGGCTTCACGCATCAGGTCGTCCAGGATAATCAGCTGTGGAGAGTCATTACATATGCCATCCATTTCCGGAAAACACTTATAGAATATGACTCGGGACTTTACCCATCTTGTTCGAAATCCCGGTTGCCATAGAGCATAATACCAGTTGATTTAATCAAATTTAACAACACACATTGTGTCCAAGTGATGGATGAAGTCGGCTACAAAATGTGACTTTCCACAGCCGGAAGGGCCGCTTATGATGGCTGAAAATGGATGTTTCATCTTGTCCATAATGTTTGTGAATGAGCTTGTAAGCTAAATGGATTTGTATTTATAGGATATGAGGGAGGGGGGTGTAGACGTTAAAACACAAACTTAACAATATTATAATATTTATTCACGCAAAAAAAGTTGCTCGCACCATTAAAAGTAAACAAAAAAATATTTATTTACACAAATAATTTTTTTTACAACTATGAAAATTATACATGGCATATTTATTTACACAAATAAAAGTTTTTAAAAATATATCTCACACAACGAAAAGTTTTCTTTAGAATATTTATTTACAAATATATTTCACACTATAAAAAGTAAACAATTGAATATTTATTTACACAAATAAAAGTTTTACAACCACGAAAAGAGTACATGGAATATTTATTCACACAAATAAAAGTTTTATATAATAACATCTCTAAACCTAAAAAGTTACTTGGAATAGTTATTCACAAATATATCTCTCACCACGAAAAGTATTATTGGGAATATTTATCTACACAAATAAAAGTTTATACAAATATATCTCACACCATGAAATGTATAATATGAATATTTATTTACACAAAAAGAAAATTTTAGAAATATGGCTCATGCCATGAAAAGTATACTTGAATATGTATTTACAAAAATAAAAGATAGCTATATAATATAGCTTATACCTTGAAGTAAATTATACATGTTTAGGTGTAGAGGAAACAATAATCAATTTATTGAGGTCGTAGCGGGAATAAAGGAGTAGGTACAAATTTACAAATTCCATTTTAAAGAAAATTTGAATATATACACAACCAGATTTTTTCAATTTATAATATCACGAGAAAATAAACTAATTTGACTAGAATTAAAATATCTACAAATAAAATATATATATATATACAAACATCTTTTTTACTAGAAATAATAAAGTAGTCGAAGGATTATACTAGTGGATAAAAAATATAATAAAGTATCCCAGGTAAATATAACAATTAAAAAAACTTGCGTGTTTTCATGCAGAAAAAAATATGAAAAAAATTTCAAAATATTTAAAAAAGGGGTATGTCAGTGGAACTGTCTAGACCAGTGGTTCCCAACCTTTTGTGGCCCATCTCCCCTTTCTCGAGGTTGACTAACACCTATCGCCTCCTTTCATTTTCATTGTATGCCAAATTTTTAATTTGAGGTAAAGTGCAAATAATAAAGCAGTTTTATTATTTTAAACAATTTTACCACCGTTTATAAAAACAAACAAAGCAGTTTTATCCGGTCACTCTTAAATAAAATAGAAAAAAAATTAAATGTACCAATTTTTACAGATTTTTTTAAGAACAAAGAAATGAAATAATTAACTAAGACCATTGACGTACATTTAAAAAACAGGAGTACATGTTTTCCCTTTTTAAATTGGAATATGGAAAAATTAAGAAAGTGTACAGTTAAAATTTGAAAAAATAAATGAAAGTTTAGAAAACTTTGTTATTGTTTTATTTTACCTTTTCAGTGGTTGCCTTGTGCTGGCTGGATTTCAGTTAAAGCTTGAATATCCGGCTTTATGTTCGTCAAGTTCAGGTGCAGTCTCCTTTGATGCAAATGTCCAACTTATTTATTTGTTTTTTTGAGGAGCTTAACAACAGAACTAAATCCTTTTTCAACTAAATATGTTGACCCGGGGAAAGAGATGAGAAGTGGTTCAGTTTTTCCCCACAGTTGTGGATAAGTGTCCATAAGCTTCACCCAGATAGCTCATAACCACTCTGCTTGAAAATCATTTTCGCCTCACAGTCATACTTCAGATCTAGAGACTCTGTCAGCAAAGAGTTATCAAGCTTATCCACAGCTTCAAACGAGAATGGATCTAGAATCCAATCCGGAATTTGTAACTTGGTCAAATCTTCAAATATTGATTCCATGTCAGTTTTTAACTGGGCAAGGTGATCAATAAAAATTAAGATTTTGTCTTCTGGGAGTTCAGGAGTCTCGTTATCAGACACTGAACACTTTTTAAGGGTCGGAAACTGAATCAGCTCTTTACAGCCAATATTTACCTTGTGAATATCAAACATGGCGATGAATGATGAAATAATTCCTTTGGTCTTGATAAGGTTCATCTTGTTTCCTTGAAGCCTTATATTGACTTCTTTCATTTTTTCAAAAATACCTGTAAGGTACGCAAGTTCCAACTTGCGTTGATTCAAATTCCCACTTAAAACAGGATCAAACGTGTCGAGAAACTCAGTAACCGTGTCAAATAATTCGAATAAACGGCGCAAACAGTTTTCTTTGGAAAGCCACCTCACGGCCGTATGTAGAAGCAAGCGTTCTAATTCCTCGTCATTTTTATGGTAAAGTTGTCGGAACAGACGGTTATTGAGGGAACTAGCTTTTATCTTGTTGACACCAGTAATAACCAGTTGTAGGTTTCATGCAGGACAACCCACTCAAATTTTTGCAGCTAAGTGTTGACGATGAAAACACAGTAAAATAGTGATGAACCTCTGGCACTTTTTTTTTAAGTGGGCTAGAAACCCAGCATGACGACCTGACATGGCAGGAGCACCGTCTGTTGCGCAAGCACTCACGTTTGTTAGGGGAATCTCTTTTTCCTCAAAAAATCTTGCACCATTTTAAAAATCGACTATCCCTTCGTATCAGTGATCAAAGTTCTAGCAAACAACATTTACTAGGTAATTTCCTTTTGTTCATTAATAAACCTAACATAAGCTAATAAAATTGATTTGTTATCAATCACAGTTGATTTATCAATCTGCAATGCAAATTTACTTTTTTCAACAAATTGGTGAGTTGGATTCAACGTCTGTGGCCATTTCGTCAATTCGCTCAAAGGAACCGATTGACTTAACTTATTACTAGGACCCTCACCTAGCATGATTTTAACAATTATTTGATAGCTGGTAAAACAAGAGTTTTGCCAATTATGTCAGGTTTCCCACATTTAGCGACCAATAAACCACCTCGTTAGAAGCAATAAGACCTTTGTCAAGATTGGTTGCTCGTTTTTTAAATAATTCACTCACATTAGGCCATTTATCAGCTTTAGCTTTGAGGTGTTGAAAATAACTAAGTTCTTTACTCACTTTATCACTGTTTACTCTTGATAAATTATCTTTCATTCACGAAGGCTTCATGGTTTCATTACTAGTAAATATTTTATCGCAAAAAAGACAGTGTGGAAACTGCACATTTTTGCCGTGACGAGATAAAACCGAATTTTAAATACTCAGCTGAGTATTGACAACACTTCTTCTTTTTGAATCTATTGTGCATGAAACTTCTACACTTAAAAACAAACGCACAAAAACAGAAAAGACACGCACAAAAACTGATGGTGAGTGAAGACTGAAGACGAATGTAGGTCAATGGCAAGTGTATGGCAATGGCAGGAGGGGGAGGGGGTTGAGTCACCAGTCGGCCGCGCTGAGCAACAACAGGTGGGGACTGTGGAGAGGGGTGAGTGCAGTGATCTCACCGACTGAGAATAGCCATGACTTGTGCTACCCGGCAACTTCTACTGTACTGTACTAGTTTAATTTTTTCCCCCTTTGAATACTCATCGCCCCCAAATCACCCCCACTTACTTAATGCCCCCCTAATAACCCAAATCGCCCACTTGGGGCGATCGCCCCCAGGTTGGGAACCCACTGGTCTAGAGTCAAAGAAAAAGAGATGATTATTCACCCGTCTAAATGATCACCTTTTAGCCCGTGGCGAGCGCGTTTACAAAGACACTGATACCCAAACGGCAACATATTAAAATCACCGGTTATCCGACATTACGTGTGCACTGGCCGGAAAGACTTTAATCTGCAAAACGGTACAACACAGTCGTAAGACATTTACTTACAATTTTCTATGGTATGTGTATGTTTCTTTCCGCAGCCTGTTTGGTGCTATCGATTTCAAAACGTCAAAATTAACGTTGTTCCGGTTGCAGTAGTTTTTGGTGACCAACTTCTCTGGGAGGATGAAAACCGACATTTCCCCCCTCCATTTGAACTTTTCAAAAAAAAAAGCACGTGTTTAAACTAACTTCAAAGTAAAAACTTTTTTAAAAAAAAATTTTTTTCCAATAATATTTATTTTTTTTTCTGCAAAAATATTTGCCGTCTTTTTTCTATTTAAATTTTATAGCAAAAAAAAATTTTATAATTTCTTCTTTAAAATTTTAAAAAAAACTTTTTATTTTATATATAATTTAAAATATGTTTTTTATAGGTTTTTTCTTAAAAATAATTGCTTTAAATGATAAACCAAAAATTCCCCAAAATGTGTGAAAAAATACACTTGAACCCTAGGACGGGGTACAAAATACAGCCCAGGGCCAGTTATTTATCTTTATTTAAAAGGGTTTAAACATACATTTGCAGCCGTTCCAGGGAATTGAACCCCCGGGGCCCTTGGATCAAAAAAACCAAAAAAATATGGCATTTTTTTCCTTTTCTTTAATAATTCCCGGGTTAAAAGCGAAGATATAATTTTTTATGACAGAATTTTAATTTTAAAAAATGTAAGAAAAAATCTGTATGCCCTTTAAAAAAATTGAAACATAGATTTACTTAATTCCCGTTTTAAAACCCCATAATTGCGAGGGCAGAGTGGGGGTTTTTTGGCCCCTAAGCTGACTTCCAAGCCATTTTGGGGTTTGACCTTTATAAATTAAAAACCCCGGTTTACCACAAGCACGGTAATTTATTTAAAAGGTTTTTTGTGGGGAAAACAAAGGCCCTTTAAACAAATTGGTAAAGAATAGAAAAGGGAAGGTTTAAATTTTTAAAAAGGGCAGGGAAATTTTTTTGGGTTTTTTATTGGTTTGAAATAATTTTTTTTTTTTTTTTAGAATTAAAATAAAAACCCTTTTTTTTTTATTGGGGAAAAATGATAATTTTTTAAATTTTTAAAACCGTTATTTTTTTTCCAGCCTAAAATCTCGGGGCAAACCTTTTTTTAATTTCATTTTAAAATTTGAATTTTCTTTAAAGCCCAGGACATCCACAAATTTCCAGTCCGCGGGGTGGTAATTTATCGGACCCACATTTTTAACCATGTCAAGAATCGAACCTGGGACCAAATAATTTAGTATACAGACATGCTATCGGGAATTTTAGGGTCCGTTACTTTTTTCCAGCCTAAATCCGAGTAACAAATTTTTTTTTTTCATAAAAAGCGAAAAAACTTAAAAGACCTATTTACATCCCCCAAAACCGGTCCGCAAGCTTTTTTATTTATCGGACCAAAATTTTTTTTTGGGCCCTATCCCCGGGAAAAGAACCAAAGGGCCCCAAAAATGTGGGTATAATACATGCTATCGAAAAAGAGCTTTTAAAGGTTTACGGTTTGAATTTGGTTTCCCAAAACATTTTTAAAAAAACGGCTTAAAAATGACAAAATTTGAAATTTTTTCTTCTTTTCTTTTCAAATTTTAAAAATTTGTTTAAAAAATACCATTTTGGGTTTTTTACCATGAATTTTAAGAGCTAATTTTTTCTCCGAAAAAGGTCAGTGACAAAAGGTTTTTGGGTATGCCAGCGAAAAAAACGGGTGGTTTGGGGGGGAAGAGAGGGCGCCCGGTTTAACCCCTTGCGTACTATGCTGTCTATTTCTAACCTATTTTTTTGGGTATAAATTTTAATTTTGGGTTTCTTTTTTAGAACCCCGGGACTAAAAAAAAGAAAGGAAAAAAAAAAAAAATCAGGTGATTTTTTCGCGTCCATTTTTCCCCAAAAATCAGGGATATATTTCCGATGGCATCCGGGTTTTTTGGGGGCCCCCGGGGCTTTAAGGCTGACCCGGGGGCCCTGAAGAAAGCGGCGCTTGGGTTTAAACACCGACACCACGAGGGTAAATCCATTGCCCGGAGCCTGTGGTCCCTCAGGGCCCGCATCCGCCCATAAATGAATCCCAAATAATCTGAAATTAAATAAATTTCATATTTTAAATTTCTATATGGGGGAAAAAAACCCCCTGCCAATTCATAAAATCTATAGGGAGGGGCGGGTAGTTACCCATGGCCCCGTCACCATCCGCCAGGGAAATTCCGTCCTAACTAAAAAGCTCCAAAGTATCCGGGCTATCCGGCTCTACCGACACTGCAGGTGGAGGGGGTGCGTCCTCTTGACAGTCTATCAAAGGAACAAATACCGCTGAACACCAAAGACGTAATTAGCAAAATAGTAACCATTAAAATATACAAAACGCTTTTAAAACATACCTAAATTTATACAATTTTCCAGCACGTAGAATCATTATGATGTTTACTAGCCGCAATTATTAATTATAATGACCGAATTTTAATGATTTCAAGGACTGGTGATAGTTGCTTCAACGGGGTGTACCACATGTGAAGTGGCGGCTTCTTATTGGTCGATAATATTGGTTTCCGCATGGGGTGGTTGCCCGATCAATGTAAATGAGCTTCTATTTTCCGTTACTTGTCATTCGAGGTCAGGCGTCTGGTGAATATGGATGTATTAGACCCTCTGTTGGCTAAAGGGGTTCGATATGCCGTGAAGGACCAATATCCACCCACTGCGTTCGTGTTTATTTTTTTAGACGTGCAAATGGGGTACACATCACGCCCTGTGACGTAAGGAGGTAGGAGGGTTCAAATCCCTGCAAGGTCAACAAACGCTAATTACTTTTATAAATACAAACCCTATATTGTGACTGATAGTTATTTGTTGTTGCACCAAAGGTTCCCCGTTAAAATCCCTTATCCAGGTGTCAATGATAATCCAGCCGAAATAATCCTCACTAAAAGCATAAATATTAATTTTGGCTAATTGATTCTTAAACTTAAACAAATAATGGTAGTTCAAGATGTTTAAATATACCAACATCATAATTATATTGCTACTTTAGCCGGTTTATTAAAATTGAGAGAATCCTATACCACGCATGATAATTTGTTTGTTGAGCCAAAGGTCCCGGATTCGAATCCCTTGTCCCAGTGTTACTGATAGCAAGATGGAATAATCCTCACCAAATAATAGCTTTGGCTATTTGAAACTACCTATATGTTTTAATTTACATTCAGGTAATAGACATCATCCCCCCCCCCCCTCGCAAATGATGGTAGAAAGCATAATTTTACTATTCGGGCAAATATATTAAGGTTTTGAATCTGTACATGGCGAACGCTGAACACAACAAGGTTCTTTAATAAAGATTGTTTCCAAAAAATTGCTCCTGAATGGGCACTAGAAAGCACATCTGAACCTGCGGCCTTCGAAGGCCACGAGTGATACGCCAAGGGCCTTGGGGGTGGTGGGGTTCATAACTCTTCAACAAGGTCGTTGGCACCTTCTTTTAACATTTATAACAAGTTATGGTTGTTGCGTCATTAAATTTTCATCATCTGATCCACACTGGAAGAGCGGTAATGACAAAGTGAGGGAGGGGGGTGAAGTGAAAGGCAGTCCAACAGAGTCTTGTGAGAGGGAGCCAATGTTCACTCTACGCTACGCTGCCGTTAGGAGAGCTTCGTGCTCCTCGTTCCCTCCGATATCATGGAGGAGTGCCTGACGCCGTGGACTGCACGCCAATAAATAAAAAATAAACTCCATCACCCATCCCAACCATACCCAAACATTAAAAAACAATGAGCACACATAAAAAATGAGACAGAAGTAAACAATGACCACACATAAAAAGTAATGAGTACACATAAATAACCAATGAGCACAGATAAAAAGCCAGGAGGAGGGGAGCGGAAAGCCAATCAGGGAGCGAGTGGACAGGGGAGGGAGGAAGTCCAATAACCAATCAGAGAGCACCACAACATTACGTAATCATCACAATACACACTCTCTCCACGTCAGGGTCAAAGATCAAATTGTGCCCATACGCCTTCCTAGTACAAACTTAGTAATGGTTTTCGCTTCGAATAGTAATTATTGATCAATATTCTCTCTTTTTTTTTATAGATATGCACGTGTTTTTCACCATCCACAGGCTGATAGGAACAATACAGCAAGAATGGAAGCTCTTATTACCGTTGTTTCTGATTAGAGATCCAAATGGAAGAGTTCTATATAGAATCATTGGTCCTGAAGGATGTGGTTTTTCTCGCTACTCCAATGCAACATTTAAGGTATAATTGAATGCATTCAGGATTTTAAACAAATGTTTTTCCTGACACACAAATTTGTGCTCTTGGTTCCTTAGCTGATTATCTTTGAATGTGACAAAAAAAATATTGTATTTTTTTTTTATATTGCCGTTACGAGCTCTATAGTGTTGATGACCCTACCATTAAGTGGTTAATAAGTATCATAAGTCAATGGTTATTGAAATACGTTCCATATCTCATAGTTAAATGTGTATTTACATTCTTGGTCCTTTTAATTAATCACTTAAAAATAAATTATATGATAACCCAAAATGAAGTATTATTAGAAGCATTTGATAACATTTTCATACGTTATAGTTTAATAAATTGTGTTAAATTTTCAATAAATGTTATTGGACAAAAGAGGCTTCCCATAAACATTCCAACATTGCTTCTTTACAAACATGCCATAGGATATACTTGAAAAATGCTTTACAAAATGTAAAAATGGCATCGTATTTCCAGAACTATAAAAAAACAAGTTTTTAATATTGTAGAAAATTGAAACTTATTATAAATTATAAGGGGACCAACCCAAATAACCAGAAGAGTCTGAACATTTAAAATTTAAAATGGGTAATGGAAATGGTCAGGCTAGAAATTTACAAAACTAAAATTATCAACCACTTATCAGTGTGTTAAAAAATTGAAATTTGGCGAGATAATAAAGCGATCACTTCAAAGGATCCATTTAAATATTCAATTTTATAATAGGAGGGGTGGAGGTGAAATGGGGGATGGAAGAAATTTCTACCTTTATAGAAAAAAACCACCTGTAATCTTATATATAATTTGAAAAGCGCTAAATACACCAAATAAATACATAAATAAAATGGTATAATTATTTCATTACACACTTTGTTAAACCATTATGCTCTAATTTTTTTCCAACATGTTTCTGTAACTATATAATATTACTTCGTTTCGTTTGTCTTATGATTGTTCTTAGGCAAAATATTTCGTTGTCAATAGATTGCATTTGTTTGTGCACTCAGTTTGGGTGCTTGGTAATATCTTGTTTCAGAGATTTAATTTTTTTTTAGTATTATTGTCATAATTGTTTTAGAATTGCCATAGTTAGTACAGTTTATACAAGAGGAAACTTTAAAAACGTGGGTAGCCGGATTTGAACGTCCTAATTTTGACTAGTTTGATGTGGCCTACCCATGCTAAGAACGGGTCAAACTGTTGGACTCTACTACCTATAAAACAACGTGTTGGTCTGTATGCTCGTTGCCTAAGATTTATGGAACAGCTTAACATATTGCGATGAAGTTTTTTGAAGTTATACTTCTTTAGGCGCGTTATGAAAAAATGATGAAGTGAAATTTTAAGATGCGCGCGCATCACTGTAACACAAAAGTAACCGGTTGAAGTTAAACCCCTCATTAAAGTTCCCAAAAAAAAAAAGCTACCACCAAAAAAAAGA
>JBCFYV010005029.1:0-18445 GCA_039000515.1 Timema cristinae
AAATAACAAATTTTTTTTAAAAATATTTGAACAGCCCTTTTTCGCATTCCCAATTCATCCAAACTATATTAATTTTAATAAATTAATTAGAATGTGTGTATGAATGTTATTAATGTTTTAAGACTAATTGAAAGATTTTATAAAAGGTCCTGGTTCTTTTACTGTCCTGACTCAGTAGTTCCATGCCCTGGTCCGTTTTTGGTAACTGGTGTCGAACAACCTGGAATGAGTGGTTACTATCCAACTCAGACCTTCAAGATGGTTTGGAGTGTCCTTCTTCGTACTGAACAGGGGATCAATATGTGGGATATTCTCCCCACAAATTACCATATCTCGGTAGCCGAGTATGTAAAGCACTTCTGATAGCTCTTGTCAATGGCGTCTTTCTCCAGCCACCTTCCCGAAGATCTAGAAACTCACTTCTATAAGCAAAAGACGAGTGGTGCTTCCACTAAGTTACTAGTTTTTTCCAATACTCTGTGAAATGCAAATTGGCAAAACAATCTCTGTTTTTAAAAACAATACCTGGTACGAACACGCGACTACTGATTCACTACTGTTGAATACAAGAGTTCCTTAGGCTTACGTGATCCTTACATGCTCTAGATTGACGAAGGCTCAAGATATGAGAATAGTGATACATTATTTTGGGGAAAAATTACTTCACTAATCCCAACCGGATTCAAATATAATTTCCTCTTCACCAGCTTAAGAGAAAAACAAAAAATCTATAACTTGTTGATTTGACTAACGGTGGCGGTGAGTTGTGATTAATTAATGAGAGCGAATGGAACTTTACATTTGATTACAATGTGGTTATTTTCCCCTACAGATAAAAGGAAAATTCAAATTCACCGATACAATTAAAGTCATACCTATCGCTCCCAGGTCAATGGTTCCTGGTACAGGCGCTAAAGTAACGTTGGTTGGTTGGGGAAAGACAGCATTTGAATCAGTAAGTAGGATTCTCTCTTAAAAGTGGTTCTAAATGTTAGTAAAGAACTGAATGTTATAGCTCCAAACATTCAAGTAAACTTCCTATAAGTATTTATTCTTAAAAAAAACCCAAATATAATCGTGTTAATCACAATACTCACTATATTATTTATATATATATATATATATATTTATATATTATAAACTAAATTGTTCAATTGTATTAACCAAAAAACAAATTTTCAAAAATAAATATTATTTAAACTACCCTAAATTTGAATACATAATATAAAAATAAATATTTTCAATACTTAGCAAATTTAGCTATTTTTATCTCATTAATGAAAGGTTTTGAATTTAAATTAAAATATTTTTTTGAATTGAAAGGATCTGTAATTGAATTTATTATTATTATTTATTTCGATTTACATAAGAATTAGGAATGTTTAATATAAATAGTAAAGAAAATTTAAATGTATGTTTGCTTGAGGAGTTAAACACTCGAGCAGAGTATTTAAATGACTAAGTACATTGTTTAAAACTATGAATCATATGCCTTTTATTTAAACATGAAGTAAATTAATCACGATTTTGTAATATGTATATATTACCATAGTAAAATATTTCTGATTGGTAAATGCCAGTTTAATTTATTTAGCCTTGCTCATTTTATCTAAATATGTATAGTTAATAAATTACGAAAATAATTCCATTTTTTTTTTGTGTGTTTGAAAACCAACTAGAAATATTCAAGTGCAGTTTTAAAAAAGACTGAACATCACATTTACTGGAAAGAAATGTGCCAAAATTTCTACAAGACTACATAACGAGCAAAACTATTTGTACTTATTGTAAGACGATGAATTGTGGAGTCTGCCTTGTAAGTATTTTAAGAATGGACAGTCTACTATAGCTTTCCGCACATCAGATCGGAACGGAACGGAATGTATTGGATATTTTTAGCTACCTTCATATTAATGGAAGCCCGCACACTGGCTCGGATCGGATCGTAAAACCTAACGTTGAATTGGAACGGAACGAATCGGTTTGACAATAGGTCATTTTTTACGGTTAGCGTGGAGTCAGAAGCTATGCGCATGCGTCGTCAGCACTGGGGTATTGCCTCATCTATACTCGTGTTCAGTTTACATCTGTTGATGTTATTTTCCTATTCTTCAACGATTTTTGATTATTTAATTAAAAATGTATTTGGACCCATAATTAATAAATATAGTTTAACAGTACATGACATTGATAAACAACCATTAGTATGACTGTATTCAAAAGAAAAATGCTTTGAAGAAAATTCCGAAAATTTTAGGTTTTATTTATTGCTTGTCATTGCACTCAAAGTATTTTTGAGGACACTTCCTTCTATCTAGCAATGAACAGTACAGGCACCATTAACTTCTCTTCACTTTTGTTATCACTCACTGTCACCCCACCATTACCTGCTCTTCACTGCACAAATAAAAAAAAAATCGATATACCATATCGATTGCTGTATTTCGACTGACATGAATCGAGTTCTAAACCAGCGTGCGGACAAAAAATAACTTTCGTTCGCAGGGTTTTGTTTCCGAACTTTCCGGTCAGTTCGATCCGGTGCGTGGCAATATTAAATTGCTATACATTTTATGACATAATAGTTGTTTTTATATAGTTTTATTAGATTAGATTTAAACTGGTTAGTGATGTAATGAACATAAATTTAACACATTCCAGTGTCATTTGTATAAACTTATGAGAATTGTTTTAAAACTATATATACCTATATAAAGTATGTGCGTGTGTGTCCAGAAAAAGATAAGCTATTTCTACATGAGCTGAACAACTGATGGGAAAGTAGAAGAAGTGCCTGTTCAAACCAGAAAAGTTACTAAACGGGAAATTTAAAATTTAGCTCTCATAAATAAAGTAAATATATAGATTAAGAAAAAACTTTCTGTTTAAGGTAGACAAAAAAAAGTAAAGGATCACTTTAAATAAAGAAATACATCTGAAAAAATTAACCTTTTAAACTTAACTCGTTAAATAGGGTGATGTTAGTATATAAACAAAAAAATACCCTTTCAAGATGGTAGAAATTCTAAATTTGGCATTACAGGTAGAAGAGAAACAGTTCAGTTAAACAAATTAAGTCTTTAAATTTTAAATTTATTAGTGGTAATTGGACAAATAGGGGAGGAGTGGAATGATTTTAAAATTTATAAAATTAAAATAAACAACTTATATTCAGTATCGTGGTATAAAACTGAAATTCTGATGTGAAGTAGGATAGTAACAATTAAAATTACCATAAGAGTCTCAAAATTATTAATGGAACCCCAAAAAATAAAGTATAGGGGGGAAGGTGGGGTATAAAATAAATGATGGAACAAAATCGAACAAAATTTTCATAGTGTGTATTATAAATTCGAAGAAAATTACAAAAATAGTTTTTAATAAATACCCATAAAATCAAAGACATTATCTTTAAATCACATTATTCAATCTATTATATTTAAACTTCAAATCATAAAAATAAATAAAAATAAATTTAATATAAAATTCAAAATTTCCAAATTGATCATTTTAAAACTACTCTAAAATATGTATTATCTGTATAAAATATAAATTATTCTTAATTTTAATGAATGTGTATTAAAAGTTTTCCATTTTGAAATCAATTTTTAAAGCTCAATTTAAAAAAACATTAAAAATTTTTTTTTAAAATTTTGTGTAAGTAAAACAAATAAAATTAAAATATTAAAATTAAAAAAAGATACATTATTTTTTATATTTGAAAATAGTTTCTTGACAAAAATTTTGAAAAAAAAAATCTAAGGCAATTTTTTAAAATTAAATTCATATTAAAAAAAGAACAAAAATCAGTAGTTAGAAAAAATTTTAAACCCCTTTAAAAACAAGTAAAAAAATTTTTTTTGTTAAGCAAAATGTTAAACCCACTACAAAGATATAAATTTTAAGCAAAAAGTTTTTAAACCTTTTTAAAAAATATTTCAAATTTTAAAAAAAATCCCCCTAGTAAAATACCTCTTATCGAATTTGTACCAAAAAAAAAAGAATAAAGGGCTATTATTCATTACAAACACTCTAAGTTTGATATCTGGAACCAAATAATTAAATTCTTTGCAAAATATTTCCCGTTTAAAAATTTTTTAAAACTTCAGTAAAGTACCCTCAAAAAATTTTACTCCCCAAGCCTATTAAAAAGTGATATTTATCTTGAAAAAGAATCTTAGAAGGGCCATTTTGTTTTAAACCCGTTTGAACCATTTTCAAAATTTATTCGGAATACAAAAATTTACTCATTATTAAACTCCCCTTAAATGAAGGACTAGGGAAAAAAAATTTTTTTTTGGGGCATAGCCTTTAAATATTTTGATATCAAGATTGAACAAAATCCATCGAAGCGTCAAAGATCCGTGACAGGGGTGTACAAACAATGGGACAGATCGACAAAAATCGTAAAAAAAAACTATTTACTTTCATGTATCAAACATAAAAAAAAGATTGTTTTGATCCTAAAAAAAAATTTTAACTTGGTTTTTGTAAATGTCAACGTTTCATAACTACCGGGACTCGGGAAAAAGGGGTTTTTAAAATTCCCGTCTGTCTTTTCTTTTTCCACGGAATAGAGCCTAAACTGTTTTACTGGTCGGGCAAAAAATTTTTGGGATTTAGGTAGGGGCAAAAAAAAAAGACTTTCTTAAAATTGGCAATAACTACTTTGTTTAAAATTTAAAATTTTTTAAAAAATTTTTCAATATCAAAAACCCAAGTGGCCACCCCCCAAATTTTTTTTAAAAAAAGAATTTAGGGTTCCAGTCCAAATGCGTAAGTTCCATTGATTTTATAATATCTCCTTAACTCCCTGAGAGAAAAAAATTATTTTTTTTGGGCAAATACGTTGATCTATTTTTTGGGAAAAATAAATTTTTTGAAACACATTTTTATAAAACCATTAATTTTCAAGCTATAATCCCCATATATATTAACGGGGGTTTTTAAAAAATTTTAAAAGGGTTTTTTATTGAGACTATAAAAAAATATTTATCTGGATGTTGATGGGGGGTCAACGTTTAATGAGCCCCAGAACCTTTTAAAAAAAGGGTTTTTTCCCAAATTTTTTCTGTCAAAGGGTCTGTGTAACCCTAAAATTAAAAGTAGTTTTTTTTTTTAAAGGGCTATTTTTTATTTTCCCATGGAGATGCATTTTTGGGCTACTTTGCTGAAGCAGAAACTTCCAAATCCCCCCAAAATTTTTTTCGTTTTCTATTAAAGATTAATTTCCAAACTGTTTGTAACTAAAAAAAAAAAAACTCTTTTTGAATTTAAAATTTTTTTAAAAAACCCAAAAGTTTTTGTTATATTTGGGAAAATAAATTTAATACAATTTTTTGGGGCTTTAGTTGTACAGCGATTTCCATTATTTTTTTTTTCAATAATTTTCTAATGCTATAGATTAAGTAAATAATTAAATATCCCCTAAATTTGATGGTTTTTCCTTTTAAAACCCCTTTTTAAGGGGAAAGTATATACACCTTTTAAACTATCCCCATTCCTTTTGAATTAATAGTCAATAATTTTTATCTTTTTATGGTTAAAAATTTTTTTAAACGATGAATTTATTAGCAATTTCGATCACATGAAGATGTTAACCCTTAATAAAATTTTATAAAAATTTTTAAATTTAGAGTAGAATTTTTTATATGAAGTTTTTGCCCTTGGGGACCCAATATTTATCTCTATTATTGAACCAAATATACAAATGAATACTTATTCTTTTAAAAAAAAAAAGTAAAATTTAAAAAATGAGAGTCCAAAAAAGTTGTACGTAAGTTTTTGTGCAATTTTTTTCTCATTTTTTTCTAGTGTATGTTATTAGTTTTTATATTTCCTACGAATTTTGAGGAAATATCTCCCTTTTTTTGACTATGAAGTGGGAAAAAATCCATGGTTTTTAACTTATCATTTATTTTGAATTTAATTTAGTTTAAAAAGTTTGTTACGTAATTTAAAATCAAGATTTAATTTTTTAAAAGATCCCCCAAAAGATTTTTTGGTATTAAAAATAAAACAGATTTGGATGTGGGGAAGTTTTTATTTGGATGATGGGAAAGGGCCCCTTCAGATAACCAAATACAAATAATTATTTGAGATGGTGTTTGGGAAATTAAAGGGGGAAGAATAAAAAATTTTATAATACTTCGAACATTTACCTTTTAGGTGTATAAATTTGAAATTTGGAAAAAGTGTTTAGAACCTTTCAAATAAACAAAAGGATTGAAAATTGAATATTTTAAATTCAAATGAAGTTACGGAAGATAGAAAATTGGGGGGCGAGGGTTTGAGAGGGAGGCATGTAAGTAGAAAGAAGAACATTTCGGGGAGTTTACAATTAAATTTGCCAAGAATATAGAGATAGTATAAAAATGGATTTTAAATATTATATTTTTGTAATTGGGCCTGGGGATGTATGCGGGTGTGGTGTTCAAATTGCCAAAACTATCAGAATAAGCTTTTTATTAGAGTGTTGTAGAAGTTTGTAATTTTTAGGCAGAGGTAAGGACAATCCCAAACCAAAATTAAGGCTCAAGAAATTTTTTAAAGTACTAACTGAAAATACATAAAATGGGAACGGATTTATATAAGAATTTTAAAAAAATTGGGTCAATAGAAATATTTAAATTTTTTTTAATGTAAGCTCAAATATCAAGAAGATAGTTAAAATTTAAAAATTCAAAACAAGGGTTTTGGGAAAAAAGTTCATTTCTGTGAATTTCCAATACTAAAATTATAAAATTGGTTATAGGGGAGTTAAAGAATTAAGTTTTGTTAGAGAATATAAAAGTTTTCCTTAAATACCCCAATTTTAAAAATTGTACGTCATCAACTATTCAACAGTGTGTGATGTGCACTCTTCCCACTTATCTATTGGTTGGCGAGTGTATTCATGAGAGGACGGATTTTCCCTTTCATTTGTTTGGAAAGGTGCTGTTTTCCAGGTGAGATTTACCCTAATCCATGTGTGCATTTGTACAGGAATAGTAAAATAAATTCTTAGCAAAACACTGTTTAAAAAAAATAGGTTTATAAAATCCTCTCCATTTTGAGATAAACAATGGTACGGTAGGGTGTTTTAGTTTATTTTTCGAAGTCACTTGGACTTTTTGTTAAGTTTTTTTTGTGATACTTCTACATACCCTCATTTTAAATTTTTTTATCTCTTAGATATCTGCTGATTTGTCCCGTAAAATTATACTTTAAGTTCCCTATGAATAAAATCGAGTGGCTTTAAAACCAGAGGAATTGCTGGAAACTCAATTGGTCCTCTATGCTAATTTTATTGTTCACGATATCTTTTGTCTAACCAATGGTGAACGATTAATATGGTTGGGGGTCAGGGGGGCTCTTTTCTTGATTAAAGTATAGTAACTTCATCAAGCTCAATGTTTCCATGTCGTCTAGTTGATTCTCTAGGGGCACGCCTATGAGGAGATGGAACAGATTCTTCATTGCATTTTCAAGTATTAGTCGAGGTCAAAATTTCTAACATACCTGGCCACAAAATTAATTTTTTAGGTCATTGTTTATTTCTGTCAATTAAAATACGAGAAATTTGAGCTCTCCAAAACGAAAGTTATGTTTTTTTACAAAACCATTTAAGAAAAGTTCTTTCGAAAAACTGTACTTCCTTTTCAGGATCGTTTATGCCTAATGTTGGATGTACCTGCATTTTTTATACGGATTTAAACTTATTGAATTTCAACGTCTTATGAAAAAGAACCAATTGATACACTATACTCGCTGGACACTTCACTCGTTGAGCTCTTTATATATGCCACATTGTAGCCCTTTTTTTCCACTTGAGTTAATTCATTCATACTGTACAATCATTCCATTCCCCCCATGTATTCAGTTTCGTTGGAATTTGAAAAAAAGATCCAAAGCTTAACAAAAGAGACACGTTTTAGTCTTTATTATTTGATCGAAAGCTGCTGCCATTCTTTGAGCATATCATACAGGAAAATAATACAGTTTCTTCTAGACCGTTTCTTTTTTTTTTAAAATCAGTACTTCATATGTTCACAATTGAATGCAAACGAGAAATATACTGGATATGTAAATAACATAGCTAACAAATTTAATACGTTTCCCACGGTATAAAAGAATAAATTCTAATGCCGCAATCAGCACTGGCGATGCTGGTACCAGTGAGACTCGGATCTCATTCTTTACATTGTGATATCCCAAACAATACAACACACATGGGTCCTCCCTGTATTCCTATGCAGTAGTATTTCATTTAAGCTTATCTAGAAGAAAGAGATTGCGTAAAAAATGTATGTTGATTAATATTGTTTATGTAATTTACAGGGTGATTCCGGTGGTCCTGTGGTGTATAAGGGAAAACTTATTGGCATAGTGAGCCTTATGTTATACATGACTGTTTATCGAGGTTAGCACCAAAACCTCCACACACAGGTTATCTCGTACCTCAAGTGGATACAGAAATATTTGAAAGTCTAATAAAAGTATACAAATTGTGTCTATGCTAGAGGAAGATGAAGTCATATTTAGTTTGAGCTCTGTAAAGATATTCATTCGAAAAATCATACAATATTGATTTAAGACTTAAATATCTAAGTGAGGATACATATATAAATTTAAATATATTGTTTTAAAACAATAATATCTTAAATAAGATAAGTTAATTATATTTCAATAATTAAATTATATAATGGATTAAACAATTGTGTATATAGATTGGGGAAACAAATAAATGTACCAAATTAATTTAAATAATTTATTTGATTAATAAATTACAAATATCAACTTTTCAAAATCGTTCTGAATTCCTTTGTAGCTTATTACGCTTTATTTAATTTAAGATAACAGGCTCCATGAGCATCTTTGATGATACATGTGTTGAAGGAATCTTAAATTATTCGTATTGATAGAAAGAGTAATAATTTTGAGGGTAATAATTTTTCCACCTGTTCAGGGTGTCCCTAAAATAGTTATAAAGGGAGGTGGATTAGTATTTGGAATAGGGCAACGGAATCTTTGGTTAAAACTGTGAAGTCCAGGTTAATATACAAAGATATTTTATTAATAGTGATTTAATTGTAATTTAATCTATGCTTTATTTAACCATAGAATATATAAAGGAGTTCAAAAGGACCTTAAAATAGTTTGATTGATAGTGGTTAATATTCAGGTGATTTTAAAACGTTGGCTACATGCTACCTCTTTTGATATGTTGTTAACAAAATGCTCTAGAGTTTTAAGTCCCAAAATATCTCCATTTAATATAACTACGAGAGGTGGCAAGAGTTCCTTGACCGATTACAGTATGATTCTATGTTATAGCCTGCACCATAGTATCAACTGTTAATGGTAAGCTCTCAGGGTAAACGGAGGGCGCATGTAATTATCTTTATATTTTATTATGACTCAAAGAAATATGACAATAAACAGATATAAGTAGGGAAATAGGGTGAAAGAGAGGGATAAAAGAGAACGGGAGGAATGAGAGAGAGGAGTGAAAGAGAGGGATGAAAGAGAGGGATTAAACAGAGGGATGAAACAGAGGGATGAAAGAAAGGGATGAAATAGAGGGATGAATAACATAATGAACACACACATGATAGTGGCGTGAGGAGCAGAGTGAAATTGCGTCTTTGGCTTTTAACATAAGAGGGTGACTACATCATGAAATGGCAGAGATGCTTTGCATTATCGGCACAGCTGAATACAAGACATTGGCGGCAGAACGTCCGTATGTAGAGAGATATATCCAAGAAAAAGCCATGCTCGCCATCAAATGTTCACTGTTGTCGACAGGCAATTGCGCGAAACTGGTACATTCATCGAGAACAGCATGACACTGGCGTCACGAAAAACGTCAGAGCAGCCACGTTTGATCAAGATGTATTGGAACACATCGTCGAGGTATCATTGAACAGCACAAATACAATCTCTTGCACAATGGACGCCAGACAACCAGCCGCGTGGAGGGTTCTAAACGAACACACACTCTTCCCGTATCATTTTTAGCAAGTACAAGCGAGGAGAGCAGCTGATTTACAGCCAAGGGGTGAATTCGCACGCTGATGAGACTTACTTCTCTCACACCATTCTGTCGAATGTTGAGTCTGCTTTCATACGCAACAGCGTTTTCAATTGCCGCAACACTCACTTGTGGTATGAGGAAGAACCACATGCAAGGTTTGAACGTCAACAGACATTTACTGTTAACGTATAAGTTGGTATTTTTCTTGGACGGCCTCATTAGACAGCACTTTTTGCCAACCTGTTTGAATGGATATATTTATAACCGGTTATTTGAGGACACACTGAAGACCTTGCTACACCCTCCGCTGCTCCTATAGGTAAGGCCCTAAAACTAATGTAAAGGGAGGATGTAACGTACATTTTATAAATGACAACAGATAAAATAGCATAGTTTAAAATCATGTATATGAAAACAGACAAAGGAATATAAGGCCTTAATTCAAAAACCTTCCAATAGCTACTACTGTAAAAGAAAACATTGCATCATATAATGTACCGTCTTTCAGGTATCTGGTAGAACTAATACCCAAACAGATCTCTCAATTTACATTACCTAATAACATGACTTAAGGTCTTTCAAAAATAGTTACCCAAAAACGGTACAAATATTAATAAGCCTATTGATACCATGAATAAAGGTATAGAATTTTACTGTACAAAAATACAGTGTGATATCTCGTGTCCCACTAATTACTTCAATTCAAAGTTTACATTAGTTACAAGGATAATTCATGGATATAATCCATGACGCAGAGAATCAAACGCAAGAAGTTGCGTAGCCACCAAATAGTTTACTTTAATTTGAGAATGTAACGTCTAATGGTTACAACACTATAGGTAATAACTAACAAAGACATTCTTGACATTTCCATATTATCAAAATATGCCTCTATGACCCTGGACAATAGTATGAAATATAAATTATTTAAACGTAACTCCCCCATTACTCTGCTTGAGTTATAACAATTTTAACATTATGAAAAAACAGGTCTATCTCCCAAGACGCTAACATAAGGTCTGTTCTACCTATTACATTAACTAATATCAAACGAAATACCTCCATTGCGTTGGCTCAAAGATTTAACAATTTACATTATAGGTCTATCCTCCATGACCCCAAAACAAAGTTAGCTATATAAAATGAATTAAATAATGCCAGACGCGATTTCCCCATGGTGTTGAATCAAAGATTTAACTATTTACTCCATAAGTCTTTCTTCCATGACCCCAATAAATAGTTAGTTCTATAAAATAAATTAAATTATATCAAACGTAATATTTTCCTAGATCTTTCCTCCATGACCCCAATACATAGTCCGCTCTATCGAAATGCTCTTTCGATAAGGCTCAATTCAATAATGCTATATCTAATACAATTCACATTCTCCTATATATTGAGTCTAGAAAACAAGAAAGAGGGTGGGATTCACATTCTAGTCAGACACGCACAACGCATTACGTCATCATGCTGTAATTTCACAAGTCTTCCTGGTCGCTGATTGGATGTCTATCGTCACAATGCAGTTGTTTACGATTCTTCGAGGTCCATCTTTATGACCGATGTTGGAAACATCCGATGTCAGGTGAGAGTTGCCTTATCCCCCTCCAGGTGGCAATACAGGGCGTGTTTATTTAGTGCCTGGACTTTTGAAAAACACCGCCCAGTGTTAATATTATTCTCTGTCCGGGTAGATCATCTAATACGGACTTTTCTAGTCGTGGTCGCCACACGCTTCCACATTGGTGTTTTTGACTTGGTAGTAATCTAGTGAGGCCAACTTGGAGATCCGAAGGTACGTGAATAATAATAATATTAATTATTATTATTATTATTATTATTATTATTGTTTAAAGGCCCATCGACACATCGAGGTCATTAGGGCCTTGAAATATATGAAAAACATAATAAAATCCCCATTGGGGAAAGAGATAAAACATTCACCATCTGAGACACTCCATAGGAGTGATCAAATGTGCTCTTAGTATAAAATAAGTGATACACCTGCTAAAAAAAAACCACAAGTGTATCACTCCAATAAAAAGACAAAACAAACATATTAAAATATAACACGTTAAAATGACACAACATGTTAAAATGATAATACGTTAAAAAGACAAAACAACATGTTAAATTGTAATAAAACTGTTAAAAAGATCTCAATATGAGATAATATCCAAAAGAGCCACTTTATAAAAGTGACTCAAATGGCATTAAAAAGATCCGCCTGGCGTATAAAACGGAGTAAACAAATAACTCCATCCGCACTATCGCGTAATAAAAAACGTAAGTCACCTAGTTTGCGACACTCCACCAAAATGTGATGCAGACTAAGGGGAGTATCACAAAACTCACACACTGGAGGTGGATCCCCTCTGAGTAAAAAACTATGGGTCAATGAAGTATGCCCGACGTGGAGTCTCGTCACGATGACCTCCTCTCTTCTAGACTTTCGTATAGAAGAGGGCCATCGCGACACACCATCCCTGATAGACCGCAGCTTGTTCTGAGCAGGGGTCGAGACCCACTGCTCGTGCCAGGTGCGTAAGACCCCACGCCGAACATAACCCTTTAGATCAAAAAACATGACACCCAGACTCCCCTCCGGAGGCAGGCATGCTGCCTCCTTAGCTGCTTGGTCCGCCAGTTCATTTCCTGGAAGACCAGCGTGACCAGGAATCCAGCAAAAGGCGAGCCGGGTGCTTAATGAATCAATTTTAAAAATTTGCTCATGTATCATCTGCACGAGGGGATTCCAGGAGTAGAGAGTGGAAATGCCAACAGAGCACTCATGGAATCCGTGCAGATGAGGACAGAACTGTGACTACTTCGGTAAACAAAACACAAGGATTTAAAAATGGCATATAATTCAGCCGTAAAAACACTGGTTTCTTTAGGTAAACCAAATTTAAAATTGGATCCTTCCACAACAAAAGCACATCCCACGGAGGCTCCAGATTTAGAACCATCAGAGTAGATGCGCTCAAATCCAAGAAAGCGAGTGGAGAGGAGCTCATTAAAGGTCCTCTCATTTACAAAGTTTGGGGTGGTCGCTTTAGGGAACTTGGCAAGATCAAAATGGCATTTCGGAGGGCGTATCTTCCAGGGAGAAACTCGACCTGGTGATGTGGGGATAGCCTTTGGCAGGACTATCCACACGTGTCGAAAACAGATAGCATCCGGATCCCAACCGGCCTTGTACTACGCCATTTAGTTTCATACAAGACACGGTTAGGGGGTAGAAACACAGGGCGGTAAGCAACATTATTTGGCATGCAATGCAGTTTCGACACGTAAGATGCCAGGAGATAAGACCGCCAGTAAGAAAGAGGGGGCTCACCGGCGTTGGCACAGATGCTGACGACTGGACTGGTACGAAATGCACCAGTAGCCAGTCGAATGCCAGCATGGTGGACGTTATCGAGCATTTTTAACGCCGAGGGTCTAGCGGAACCATATACAAAACTGCCGTAATCAAGTTTTGATCTCACCAAGGCTCTATAGAGGCGCATCAAGGTTTCCCTATCAGCACCCCAAGAGCGACCACTGACAACTTTAAGTAAATTCAAAGTTTTAACACACCTCGCTTTTAGGTCTTTGGATGTGGGGGATCCAAGTTAGTTTTAAAATCGAATAAAAGTCCCAGGAACCTTACGGTCCCAGAGACAGGTAAAACAACGTTGTTTATTAAAATATTGGGGGCTGGCTGTATTCCGCGTAATCTATGGAAGTGGACGACAGTCGTCTTGGCCGCAGAGAAACGAAAACCATTACGAGATGCCCACAACCATAGATTGTTTACAGCGAGTTGTATCTGTCGTTCAGCCCTGTGGAGACTTGATGAACTGCAATAAATTGCGTAGTCATCCACAAAAAGGCATGAACGAACAGGTAAGCGCACGTTGTCTACAATGCTATTTATCGCAATAGCGAACAACGTACAGCTCAAAGGACTGCCCTGTGGGACCTCATTTTCTTGAATAAAATCCTCGGATAAGGTGTTGTTTAATCTTACCGAAGTGTCTATCAGACATAAAATTAGCCATAAAAATAGGGAGGTTCCCCGGAACCCCCAATTAAAAAGCTTTTTTAAGATGCCGTAACGCCATGTGGTATCGTACGCCTTCTCCAAATCAAAGAAAACAGCCAAAAGATGCTGTTTATGGAGAAAGGCGTCACGAACAGCAGTCTCAAGACGGACGAGATGATCCACCGTGGATCGGTTACGGCGAAAACCACATTGAATATTGGATAGCAGATTGCGGGATTCTAAACACTATATAAGTCATTTATTTATCATTTTTTCTAATATTTTGCAAACACAGCTAGTTAAGGCTATCAGTCTATAACTAGTTGGCTCTAATTTATCCTCGCCACTTTTATATATTGGGATAACGGTTGCTTGCCTTCACAGTGTTGGGAATTGACGAGGTTCCCAAACATAATTGTAGAGGTCTAAGAGGAACGCCCGTCCAGCAGGGGACAGTTGGCGCAACATTTCATAATGGATATCATCCGGGCCAGAACTTGTATTGCCCGCCTGGGACAGGGCATAAGTAAGTTCCTCTTTAGTAAAGGGGGAGTTATAATCCTCCCCCCGACTTTGGCCAAAATCAATAGTAAGGCGCTCGATGCTGCGCTTATGCACCGCGAACTCGTTAGAGTAGCTCGCAGTGCTAGAAATAGCGGCGAACATCGAGCCCAATACATTGGCGACCTCCATAGGGGAGGAGACAAGTGAACCGTTAGACATGAGTGCGGGTATATTATAAATGGTATTTTTGCTACTACGTACTTTACGAATGTGATCCCAAACCTTGGTTGTGGGAGTGGAAATAGTAAGGGTAGAAATAAACTGTCACCAAGACTCTCTTCTGCTTTCTCGAATGATACGGCGAGCTCTAGCACGTAGAATCCGGAATGACTCCAGATTCTCCGAAGTTGGACGTTGATGAAAGAGACGTAAGGCCCTTCGACGGTTAGAAATAGCCAGCCGGCACTCCTCGTTCCACCAGGGAACAGAACGGTGGCGCGGGTTTGGCGAGGATTTAGGGATGGATGCCCTCGCCGCCGCAATGACCGTCGAAGTAAATTGCCCAGCCTTAACATCGACGTCAGGAGAAGGGGTTCGTCGAATACGGCGAGCTAGCTAAATTTATACTGGTAAGCACATTTAAGAACCCATTGGGGGAACCTTGCTGTACTGGGAGGATCTTTAATTTGTGAAAGCAGAATGGGAAAGTGATCGCTGCCACATAGGTCCGAGTGAACCTCCCAAAGGAAGTGAGCAGCAATCCCGGGGCTACATAGGGCTAAGTCGATGGCAGAGGATACACCATTGAAGGTTGAGAAGTGTGTCTGGGTCCCGGTGTTCATTAACACCAGGTTTCCCGAGACAAGAATATCCTCTACCATCCTCCCACGTGCGTCAGTAATATTGGACCCCCACACCAGGTTATGCTTATTAAAGTCCCCCGAGATGATATAGGGGGCGGGAAGTTGTATAAAGAGGGCCTCTAGAGTCCTCTTGGAAACACGTTCACCTGGTGGGAGGTAAATGCAGCATACGGTTACCTCCATAGGAAGGGAGGCTCTGACAGCAATCACTTGGAGATCAGAGACAATATTTATATTCTTATGATATATAGTGCTTCGTGCGAATATAGCCACACCTCCGCTAGCCCGATCAAAGTGTGGCTTGTCGGTACGATATACATCGTACCCACGAAGCATCGGGTTGTCAGTTGGGTGGAAGTGGGTTTCCTGCAAACACAAGATGGGAGGATGCAGGGAAGAAATTAGTAGTTTAATTTCCTCTACACGAGCATAGAAACCCCTACAATTCCATTGTAGTAGCGACATACTTTATCAGTATAAAATTTAGTTATCCTCGCAATCCATTTCACTATCCTTAAGGAATAAAAATTTGTTGAGGTCCTTTTTAGGCCCTCTTGCCTTTCCCAGTCTCTCCTGTACCTCCCGCTTCAGGAGAGGCTTCGGTTTATTTAGGAGAGATTGGGTAGTCTGATACTTGTTCGAGGGCTTTAAGGCCTTCGACGCTTTTTTAATATAGTTTTTTTCAGCGGTCTCGTGCTGGTCCTTCAAGGAACCAGTGCGACTCGCCTTAGCGGCCTCACCTGTTCCGCAACTCGTCCCCCACTTCCGGAAGCTCAGAGGTGGGTGTGAGAGGCTCAACAACGGCCGCCCTTGTTTTAGTACACCGAGGAGGGCCCGGGGGATTTCCGAGACGGTCTTGGGGGTTTTCCCGAGGTGGGCTCGGGGGTATTCCTCGAGGAGGTCTCCTCTGTGGTATAGGTGGGGGAGACGACCGATGTGGTGGTTTGGCCTACTTTAAAAATTTAGGCGCCACATAATTTGGCGCGGAATCAACATAAATGTCTCGAGAAGAGACCAATGGCACTGGTCACGTTGGCTCCTTAGCAGGATTATCTGCGCAATGGCAGTTGGGGCAGTTAATATTTTGACTGACAATCCGGCTATATGAAGTTTGATATACCGGAGCTTGACTTGATACGTATTCCTTGCGTGCCTGGGCATATAAGATCTTCTTTTCAGATTGTATCTCCAGGACTTTCTTCTCTACCTTCCATTTTGGACAGGCCCGAGACCAGTCGGAATGCGGACCCTTGCAGTTGACGCTGTATTTAGGAGACTCGCATGGTGTTTCGTGAGCCTCCTGTCCACAATCCGCACAGGTTTTGGTTTTCACAGCATCGCAGCTTCGTATGCCCAAATTCCTGGCACTGAAAAAAAGCGCCGAGGGTTAGGGACATACGGCCGGACCCTGAGCACGTGGAAGCCTGCTCGGACCTCCTTCGAAGGGTAGGAGTCGCAAATGTGGAGGATATACGTATCCGTCTTCTTTCTTGTCCATTCTTTTTTTGTGACAATACGGTACACTTCGGTGACATGCTGGGGTAAAGCTCCTCACAGATCTCAATGCTTACGCAGTCGAGGTCATAACAAGTGACCACTCCCTTCCCAAACATTGAGGAACCTGGGGCTCACCTTCACCTGTATATTTGCCGTATTACTCAACGGTATTTCGGAGATCGCCATAATATTTGGAATTGTGTGTCGGTATATCTGAATCATAATGGTGCTACCCGCTGTTTACTTTTAAACGTCAGATTTTGCTGCTCCATTTATCACTCTTTCAAGGATAAATGGGCTGACACGTTTCAGATCTAGACTTTCTTCTACTCGAGACATCACCAGGAAGCGGGTCTGGGGCCTCACCACTTCCGGGCTTTTTTTCAAGACAGAGCTGGACGGCCTTACCCGTTTCCGCCTCTATCATTAATAGGGCCCGTGAGGCCGGGCAGAAAGATGCCAGCAGAACTTGGCAGTACGGTGCCAGCGGACAGTAAGGTGTCAGCTGTGCCCAATAAACTCATACATTAGTAGGAGGAAAACCTGCAAAGTACTCGGATCGTAGACCTAGGTTGATCCCATTGGTTCTACCTGGCCCTGTTAACTCTTCCGACGAGGGGCTCCATACGACGCTAGATGACAACCTTCATATGGAGCATCGCCGGAAGAGAGGTCACCGCAGCAAGTGTATGCAGAAAGTGCAAATTTTACGTCCGGGACCTCATGAACCCCAACCGGTCTTTTCTCAAGGTAGGGTACCCGGTTTTGTCATCCACTAAGGCCCTTCTACCAAGATATTACAACCGGCGCACTTTCACTCAGGAGCTCAAAGCGGTGGTATCCCAAAAATAAACAGAGAAGAGCCGGGTTAGTAGCCAAGGTCGTCAACGGAAAGGCCGAAGGCCTCCGTACAGGATGAATGGCAGGGGAAGGGAAGAAAAAAAGGGAAGGATATAAAGAGAAGGGGGAAGAGTGAAAAAAAAAGGGAGGAAAGTGAAGGAAGAAGAAAATGATGTGGGAAAGGAGAGATATAGGATAGGTTTGTCCTGCAAGTGGGGGTAAAAATGGATATATAACATAATATGGTACCTTAAAAAAATATTTGGTTGATGCCACGTTTTAAATTTAGCTATTAAAGAAAATTCAACAGTAACAAATTAACCCTCTTGGTGGCCCCACGGGCTTAACATACTCCCCCGATGGGAAAACTGCCCGGACGGGGGGGTCAGCGTCAGATCCCGGTCGGCTCAATAAAACGGTTTTTACTAAATGGTTTCCAATTCTAAACGTTATTATTATTTTATTATTTTCCTCGCGTCTTATACTATTCGAGTTAACGCATTACCTAATGTGTAAAGGGAGGGTGATTGTGAGATGAAATGGAAAAACAGTTTAACGTGGGAAACCCAAAACCCCGGGGTGGCCAGCATTCCCCACATTAAAAAGTTGATTAAACACGTCTTGTCAAGGGGAAGGGAAAGGTTTGGAATCAGATAAACTTGCCCGGGGCCGAGGTTAACCCCGGGCCCCAGA